>CAIGRL010002781.1:0-12140 GCA_903798325.1 Fraxinus xanthoxyloides | reverse complement strand
ATTTAAGAAATTCGCGAAAAAAAATGAGAATGACGTAGCACTTCGAGTTCACGGAACTAGGGGCATTACAATAATTCTCATTAATTTCTCGATAACTTGTACAATATTGAATATTTGTTCAACAAAAAGCTTGAGGGAGTAGAACACTTCGACTAAATTTGCAATGACGTGTTCCATTAAGGGCAACTTCAACATCAGTTCTCTAAAGTTCTCACTGTTATGTATTTGATGTAATTGGTAAATTTGTGAGGAAAATTACTAATATTAATATGTTGTAAAAGTCAAGGATTAATTGCAATTAGTTGAAATTAAGTTATATTGGTCTAAGGTTCAACAATGGGACTAGAATTTTGCTAGAGTGTCGCCAAGGTCTGGTTCAAGCGTCAGAAATAGAAACCGTGTCACCCGTCGTCGCCTTGCATTCGCTGTCGTTCGACTGTCGCTCATCCCTCACTCGAGCGGCGAAATGTTATCCAGTGTATTTTTAATTCATTTTTTAAAAGGCTTTTTATCCGACATATTCCTTCCTTAACCTACATATAAATTTCAAAACACCAGAGGATGGTTTTTCTAAGGTTGATCGTTGAGCAAATGAATAGTTTTCATATTTTCTTCATCAATTACCTTTCAACCTTTATACTGTGATTTGTTATTGCTATGAAAACATCACTCCCTCAATCCAAACATCAAACTCCTGGTTCCTTCGTATCTGTAAGAGTTTCAGTTGTTGAAGAACGCGGTGTTCTTTCTTAATCCACAGGAGATAGACGATTTCACAAAGTTGGGAGTTGCTGAAGGAGAGCTTTGAAAACTGTAGCTAGGAGTTGGTGCAGGAGCACAAAATCCAAGACAGTTCTGGAAATAGCAATTAGGAGGTCAAAAAATTTGTGTTATCGTTTTGTTTGATAGACCGTAAGATATAAATCGTTTATAGTGGATTTTGATTGGCAAAGTGCCTGTAGTTTTTACCTAGTTTGGGTTTATTCGTGATCGTATGTGTGTAATTTATTTATTTATTTATTTATTTTTATTATATTTTACGGTATTCAAAGATAAGATAATTGAATTGATTGCATAACCATCTAGAGATAATTAATTAGTAATTTGTTGTTGGTTAATTATAATTTTAAAATTTTTCGTTTACACTTATTTACCCCCCCCCCCTCTAGTGTTGTTTGGGTCGAATATTGTATTTTCAATTGGTATCAGAGTTTGATTTCGTGTCTTCACCCACAAAGTATCTAGATGAGTCAGTCATTGTCTGTGCCTCCGTTCTTTGAGGGAAGCAAATATGGTTATTGAAAAGTTCAAATTTGAGCTTTTCTGAAAGCATTAGATGAGCGTTCAAACTGGGTGGACTGCACCTACAACTTCTATTGCTGGTATAGTTACACCCATTGATATTTTACTTTGGTCTAAAGATGACTCAGCTGAGTATAACTGCAACAGTAAGGGCCTTCATGCCCTATGCATGTTGTGTTTGCTAAAGAATTTAGGAGAGTTTCGATGTGTTAAACTGCTAAAGAAGTTTATGACATTTTAGAAACCCCACACAAGAGATCTAAAACTGTGAAAAATTCAAACAGATGTTAAACTTTAGGTTTAAAGAAATTAGAATAAAGAACGATGAGTCGTTTGATGAATTCTATGCGAAGCTGAATTACGTAGTTAATTCGAGTTTTAACCTAAATGAAAATATTTAAGAGTACAAGATCGTTAGAAAAGTCCTTATATCCTGACCGGAAAGGTTTAGACCTAAAGTCACCGCGATTAAAGAAAGTAAGGACTTAGATGTAGTTAATCTAGAAGAACTCGTGGGATCTCTTCAATCATATGAACTCACTGTTTCTCAACCTAAAAATGTTAAATCTATAGCCATGAACACTGTTAGATAAGAAGAGAGTGAGTCTACTGATGTTGAGACGCTTAGGGACGACGAAATAACTTATTTTGTTAAAAAATTCTAGAAGGTGGTGAGGAATAAATTCTCAAAAGATAGACGTGAGAAGAATAACTCTAGGACTGCTAATAAGAAAACCCAATTTGTTAGATGCCACAAGTGTCAGGATTTTGGTCACTATAGAAATGTAAGGCATTAGCATTGACCATGAGCGATTCAGAATCAAATGCTCAGAGTGATACATGTGGTGGTAAGGATTAACAAAATCTTATGGCCATCGCATCAATAGCTACAACTGAATCTGATAAAGAAAATGAAAAGATTGAAAATGATAAACAGAGTGAAAAACTCGAGGATGAATCTTAGAATGTACTTGATATTCATGAATCTTATTGTGAACTATTTGAAGAGAGTATTAAAATAAAAAAATGTCAATAAAGCTATTTTGAAAAAAGGTAAATGATCATGAAAGGGAAAGAAAAAATCATAGGTGACCTTCATGACTCTACAAAAAATTTGAATGAATTGAAGCTAGTTAATGAGAACTTGGAAGCTAAAGTTAAATCATTAAAACGTGATCTTGAAAAATCTAATACTAAACTCCAATCCTTCATGAGTTGTGCGCATAAACTTAATAATCAGTTGGGGATGAACAAGCCTGCTAAAAATAGGCATGGTCTGGGTTACGTTCAAAATGGTAATGCCACTACTGGTACATCCAAAACCATATTCGTCCTAGCGACTAAAAAAGCTTGGAATATTGTTTATCATAAATCGAAGGCCAAAAAATGTCTTAGGATCAAGACCCACTAGACACCATAGAGTCAATCGTCCTACATATTGGTAACAACCTTCTAGCAGGTTTAAACCTAGGTTCATTCCCACTTGTCACCATTGTGGAGCACTGGGACACACAAAACCTAGGTGTCATAAACTTGCGACTAGGAGTAAAAGTCAGGATTTCTCAAGTAACGTCAACTTTTCACCAATCAGGTTAGCCACTTAACTTAGATGATGACTCGGTTAATTGGAATCACTTCTACTTCTAAGAAGGTTTGGCTCAAAAAGAGTGATGTGATAGGTCGTGAGGTTGATCATGCTCTTGAAAGTAAGAGCATCCATGTATCTTATTGATTAAATATCTAGGTGCATGTATGTGCAGTTTATTAAGTTCATTCATTATTGTATGCATCTCACTTATTTTTTATATTTGTTTTATTTCATTTTGTATTTTCATTTTCTTTGTGTATTGATTTTTTTTAATTTAAAAAAAATGTTTCTGGGCTCTAGACATTTCATGGTGTTCTTAAGCATAGCATCTATGATCAAGTATGCATTCATCTGTTTTGTACTGTCATTTTCATTGCTTGGTTTAGTTTAATGTGGAGTACTGAGTATAATTTTTTATGTACAATCTGCACAACACACACTATGATCTTGTGAGTGAGTTTAGACTACATGTGTGAGATTTAGGATGACTGTCATCTGCTGGTAAGGTGGTCGAACGTGAATTGACCTACATTTAGATGACCTTAGCTCATGATGCTTCTCCCTATATTATTATTAAAAACATTGCTTGGTTCATCTTATACTTTTGTTCGAAGTATATTTGATTCGAGTAATTAAGTTCGAGGGGTTTCTCATAAATTAGTGCATATGACCCATGGACTTGGGTTAACCAGTCTAAAACTCATTACATTGATCAATTTTGTCTCTTAATGGACAGAGCCTGCACATAAGATACAATATTTAGGAAAAAGTCACAAAAATTATATGCTAAAATTTAGGGGGAGAAAGGAAAATTATATGTGTAATTGAGGTCATTTTCAGGTTCTAATAATCTTAATGGTTTGACTTTCAATAGGAAGGAATATACTTATTAAATAGTGATGTTCGCTTGTCCCTTCTCATAAATTTAAGGCTTGGAGTCATGTTCGTGAGAAAATAGTAGCACTTTACGCACGTGAGTCACTTATACACTTTACTCCATTTGAACTTGTTTGAGTACGTGAGATTTTGTTTCATTTTATTGATAATGCACTGCTTGTGAACACATGTATGTTTGAGTTCATCTATTTGTTGATGGTGATATTTGTTTTAAGAAAATGAGCTATTTTTCATTATTTTAAAAAATTCAAGGCTAATTTTGTCAAAAAATTATTGCTGGATTATTGTTGAGCCACGCTCGAGCAATAGAAGTCGAGACTGTCTCGCTCGAGCGACAACCCGTATATTTGAATTTTAATGTTATTTTTTAGGATGTTACATGAAAATTCCCATTTTTTTCGTCATTTCTCCTAAATTTCTCCCACCCACATCAAATTTTTACTTTGCTCAAGTTTTGAACGTCCTAAATTATTAGTTTGTTATTCCAGTTTCATCAAATCAACAAATTTCAAAGCTAAAATACGAAAACTCAAATTTTTTTCATTTTTAGGCATATGTTTTTGGTGTTTTTGGTCCTTTTTTGGCTCGAGTTTTGGATGTTTTGTTGATTAAGGATTAATGGTACGTGATTGTGTTAGTTGATGTAGGTTGGTTGAAGTTGTGTTTGCATTTGGAGTCTTGAACTTGCACATAGAACGTGATAGTTACATTGTTTTGTTGTCGACACTGCAAGGTGACGCCATGGTACGCATCATGTCTTCGCATTACCTACGTCTAGCCATCTTGGAACCTTTATGATCATTCATCTTCGGATGCATCACATATGTCCCGTTTGCGTCTCAGTTTGTGTACATTCATGCATCTCATGCATATCATGTGTTCAATTGTGGTATTGATATAATGGCTTTACCAGTTTCAAATGCTGCCTAAGAGAGCTCATAATGCTGCTCCAACACATGTTACTTCCCTTTCTTACAGTAAAACTAGGTTTATTTCTACTATTGCCCAAGATACTTTTAGGGTCGTAGTTTTCATTATGGCCCATTTTGTTTTGAGCACAAGGTCATTAAGTCTGACCTATCACCCAACCTCACTTCTATTTCACATCCTGGGGATGGGAACCATTGTTGGTTGAGTCGACCCTTCCGCCTAGTCTTCTCGTTCAGGATGCTAACATTCATGACGTTAGCTGCTCTTCTTTTAGACTATTTCTTAGGGGTAAGACGATTAAGATCACTTCTGATATTATGTCTAGCATAGCTTCTATCCCTAGAGTCATCTATCCATGATTTCCATACTTGACACCAACTACTCATCCGATGGACTCGCTCGTCTGTTCGACGGGGGAGGTCTTGATACAATCCGCACTAGATCTCTTTCAACTGGCCAACACATTCTATTACACATTTTGTTCACTAATTTGTGGTCTGTCTTCGACACTTCTTTATTTCGTATGGAGAATGCTAGTTTTTTTTATGTCTTGTTACATTAGGATTTCATTGATTTACCCTTGTTCCTTTGCCAACAGATTTTGCGTGTTTTGGAGTTATGGGGATGAAAGTGGGGTTGCCTTATACTAGTTTGATTTATAGGTTAGGGACAACACTGTGAGCGAGTAGATATTTTAAGATAGATGAAGTAGATATTTGATATTTTTGATGTATCTATTTTGCGTTAAAGTGTTGTATCTTAAGAATTTTGACTCAAAAGGCATTATATGATATAATTTCAATATTGCTAGATTAAGTTTTGATTTTTTGTAGTATTAATGTTTCATTTTTGGTATGTTGGGTTGCATTGATATTACGTCTTAATTTAACTTATGCTATGAAATTGAAAAGATACATTATGAATTATTAACTGCTCAAATCACTTTTTACATTGTAAACTGCTTGAATTGCTTTTACACTTAATATTGTTTTGCATACATTCTACACTAGGTATTTGAGTTGTCTATTTTAGGAAACGGGTTTGATAAATGTAAAGCAGAATTCGATCAACACAGTTATTAGAGGTGTCAATCTTTTTCTGTAATCACTGTTAGGTATTTGATGTAATTGAAAGATTTGTGAACAAAATGACTAAAATTAATATGTTGTAAAAGTCAAGGATTTAGTGGCAAATACTTGAAATTAAGTTATGTTAGGTCTAGGGTTCGAGAATGGAAAAGAAGGAAAAATGGCGCTGAAATTTCGCTAGACAGTCGTCATGGTTTGGCTCAAACATCAGAAACAAAAACTGCATCGTCCGCCTTTCGCCTTGCCTTTGCTCGAGCGACAACCTGTCGTTTGACTATTACTCATCCATCGCTCGAGCGACATTGTTATTCGAGAAATCTTTAATTCTCTTTTTAAATGCTTTTTATCTGGCCCATTCATTCCTTAACCTACATATAAATATCAAAACGCTACAGAACGATTTTTTCTAAAGTTGATCATTGAGAAAACACATAGTTTTCATATTCTCTTCATCAATTATCTTTTCAACCTTCATATTGTGATCTGTTCTTAGCAGTGAAAACATCACTTCCTCAATCCAAATACCAAACTCGTGCCTCCTTTATTAATATCTATAAGAGTTTTAAATATTAAGGGAAGGTGACTAGAGTTCCAGTTGTTGAAGAACGCGGCATTCTTCATTAATCTACAAGAGATGGACTATTTTATAAAGTTGGGAGTTGGTGTAGTAGAGTACAATCTAGGAGAGCTTTGGAAACTGCAGCTGGTAATTGGTGCAGGAGCACAAAATCCATGAGAGTTCTGGTAATTGCAGTCAGGAGGTCAGAACGTTCGTGTCATCGTCTTATCTGACACACTGTAAGTTGTAAATCGTGCCGAAATCTAACTAGAGTATCGCCATAAGTTGGGTCGAGCGTCAGAAATAGGAACTGTTTCGCCCGCCTATCGGTAGGACTTCGCTCGCATGTCGTCCAACTTTCGCTCGAACGATAGGGTTATCCGAAAAACTTTAATTCGCGTTTTTAAGGCTTTTTGTCCAGACCATTCAACCCTACCCTATCATATAAATACCAGAAAACCATACATCAAAACTTCTATGGTTGAAACATATAGAGAACTTGAGAACTTCATCTTTTCATATTCCAATTCATTGAGAGACTTCGACCTTCATTGTTTTGATTATACTTAGCCGAGAAAACATCAGTTTCAATTAATCCAAATACGAAGCTCACTGAGGAACACAGAGTTCTTCAAGAATCCACATGAAATAGATGAATCCACAAAGCTAGGGGTTAGAGAATCAATGAGGGTTTTAATGTTGCAATCAAGGAGTCGGTGCAAGAGCGCGCAATCTAGGAGAGCTGTCAGATTGAAATCAAGAGTTGGTGCAGTGGTATACAATTCATGAGGGCTATTAGAATCTCAATCAGAAGTTGTTGCAGGGTATACAATCTAGGATGACTATATTAACTTCAATCGGGAGGTCAGAAAGTTCGTGTCATCCTCTTGTCTAGCAGACTATAAGTTCGATCATTTATAGTTTATTTTGACTAGTAAAGCGCCCCGAGTTTTTACTCAGTATGGGTTTCTCTGTGAACATTCCACTTGTTTTTTACTACTTTATTTGCTATTTTCATATTGTGCACTATTCAAACATAAGGTAATTGGGTTGTATGCTTCACCATCTAGAGAAAATGATAAGGTTAATTATAATTTTTAATTTCGCATTTACCCTAATCATCCCCCTCTAGGTGTAGTTTGAGTTGAACTCGTTATTTTCACATACTACATTTGGAAGTTTGATCTCAAGTTGGGCGTTTCTACCAACCTCAAAATAGATACTCAAGCTAATGCCACCTACAACCAATTATCATATAATTTTATGATTTATTTGATATAAAATATTGCACCGACAATAAACAATTAATTGACACATATATGAGAGTCACTTGAAAAGAAATACTTGTCATCTTAACAAAACTTCAAAGTTGTACCATAATGTTGCAGAGACACCTAGGGAACTTTAAATGCCCCTGAAACATTAAGCATAACATACAATATAACCAATTAGCAACTAAGTTCAACAATTTTTAGATGAGAACTCATTAATGACGAATTCAAAAAGTGAATAAGCAATCAACAAACACTATTACTATCCTTGGCTAAGATGAATTAGGATTTTATATTCTGATTTTAGGTACCATTTATTATAGCGTTCACAAAGTCGAGGTTCTTGGCGTCCTCAATTACTTCCTTCAACTTTGTTAAGAACCAAAGCATTTTTCGCTATATGCATACTTGCAAACTATAAAGTATTCATTTGTGTCTATCTTTCTCATTTGCAAATGACAACTATAGTTGTCATCTACACAGATGATTGTGTAAATAAAGTTTGATTTATTCACTTTGAACTTAAAGTTTTATTTTATTGTAATCTTGTGTACAACTTTTTGCAAATCTCTTTTCATGTCAAACAGTTCCTCGACATGCAATTTTCATCATTGGGAACCACATGCTGATAATTAGAAGACCGCGTACTCAGTCCAACCTATGAGTTCCCATCCCACTCACATCTCTCATGGATAAAGTAATCAAATCCTGATTTGTAAATGGTATTTTCTTCTCGTTATCTTGAACTAACTCGAGCATTCTATGCGTAATAGTAAGATTATGGTGTGTAGAAACTATTTCAGACATAACCACATCATCGAAGTAACCCTTCCACGTGGAATTAGAATGATTGAATGCTCGTTAAATAGAAATCTCAATTCTATATATTACTGAGAGGCTTTGATGTTGAGAAGGTGTTGTAAATTAAAGTACATTTTTGCGTATGATTTACTCTATCTTATCAAAGTTCTACAAACACCATCTCCATCACTTGTCTATTTTCATGCCCATCAACCATTTTTATTCATTTGAAATTCCCGAAACTAACAAACTAGGATGAGTGTTGATTCTATATTTACATTACAAGTCAAAATTTTTAAAAGAAGTTAAATTAATTAAGCTAGATTTTAAAACTTGTAAAAAAAAAATTAATTAATTAACAGATGGTACAAAATGCCTAGACGGTTGGGCCGTCTATTAAGACATCTGGACTGTCTATTCATAAACCATGGGTCGTCTCTAATGGATAGCCCACCATTTTTCGAATATATGCAAATAATTTTGTTATCATTTTTACTTAAAAAATTGTAGACTTTTTAATAAAATGTAAAAAATTATCTGTATATTAACATATGCCGAATTAAGATTTAATGATTAAAAAAGCACACCAATTTAACAAAAAAAATTTAAATATATGCAAATATACGTATCAATTCGAAGTGCTAGATATAAACAAGACTTTTTTTTTTGTAATTGAAAGGGCATTATTGTCGTTTTAACATAACTTTATTCTTGTAATTTAATGACCTTATTAAGTTATCCTGCTAAGTTGAAAAGGCCATTGTGGTGAATAAATATAAAGTTAGACTTATGTGGTGAATGGACATCTTGACTTGGGTAAAGAGAAAACTATCCCCAATGATTGGTGGTATAGCTTCAAGTAGGGATTCTTGTAATAGTAAGAAAATTATGCTCGAGGTTCATTCCATGCTATCCCATAACCTACCTTTGAGATCAATGAGGATGTTATATTTAATTGGAAAAGACCTAGCAGCTACTATCACCTTACATTACGATATCATTGTTACCTCAGTAGCCATCGCTAACTTTGAAGTAAGAAGATACTAGTAGACAATGGAAGCACAACTGATGTGTTGACCTAAGACCCATTAAAAAAATAATAAACTCGTTACGGGTCGATTATGCCTATCTACACTCCCTACGACGCTTCTGGGAAGGGGCACATTCAAAATAAAGATCATCATTGACCTACCTATCACATTGGGAATTGACTTTAGATAGACCACCAAGATAGTTTCCTTTTAAGTAGTGAGCACCCAAATGGACTATGATTCCATCTTGGGACGAATTGTCTTCAACAAAAAAGGTTATAATTCCTAATACTTGGATCATTAGAAGTAGGCATTGTAAGAGTGGATCAGAATGTGGCCAGTCATGTTGTGTCAACATTATCAATGTCATCAATCCCAAAAGCATATTCATCATCCTTGACCTGACCACATCTCAAGAAAGAGACTACTGCATTGTAACAAGATCGAGGAAGCAGTCTTTGATGAGGAGAAGAACGCCTGGATAAGATCAAGCCTAAAGGCCTCTTTCAAGAATAGATGATTGACTGTCTCATCGAGTACATCAATGGTAAACTGGCTGAATGTGATCCCACGATAAAAAGATTCCTTGCTTCAGATCGTAGAGAGTTTATAAAGAAAGAGATCAATAACCTTACTAAAGCCTAATTCATCCTACATGTACAATACCTGGACTGGCTCATTGATACTGTACTTGTGAAAAAGGCAAATGACAAGTTTAGGGTTTATGATGACTATATCAATTTTAACAATGCATGTCCTGAGGATAGCTGATAAGTGTTAAATTTACACTTATTTAAGCCACCAAAAGTGATTTTTATTGGTATTATTATCAATTTGGTACTCAAGTTTTTGTGGTTTAGGGATTATGTGAAAGAAAACTTGGACTGGTGTAATTATTGATGAAGAAGGACAAAAGTGAATGAAATCTACAATTTTGGGAATTCCACAATTTGAAAATTCAAGGAATGGATTTGCATGAATTGGAAGATATGAAGCATTGAAGCAATTATAAACAAAGTGGAGGGCAAAAAAAAATATGATTGAAGTCAAATTAAGTGCTGGAATGGAACTTGGAAAATGAATCAACTTCAAAAGAGAAGTAGTGGATTAGAAAATCTAATTAGGATTGAAAATAAGGAAAGAAAAAGAAGAGATCAAGAGGGAGGAAAATAAAAGGAGAGAAGGGAGAGACGGTAGAAAGGAGAGAAAGGAGGAAGAAAGGAAAGACGCGGCAGGAAGAAAACGGGAGAAAAAGGCAATCATTACAGCAATTGGACAAGAATTTGACGAGAAATTTATCACGTTCGTCATCGTAACAGCTGAGAGATTTACACTACGCGAGAAAGGAGACAAAGAATATTGTTAGAAATCGTGTGGCAAAGATTAACAATAGCTCAGAGGATTTTTATCTTGTTGAGTGTAACTGAACCCGGTGATGTTTTCCAACTTTCATTTGTTTGAACTATGAGTGGCTAAATAATTTTTTTATTAGAATAGATGATGTAGCTTAATATTTTTAATATTTATTTAAGTCTAAGATTTTCATGCCATATTGCGTGTTTAATACTTCAATTATTGATTGATTTGGGAATAATACTGAGACCAAGAGGTGACGTATGAATCTAGTTCGTGCAATAATTAACATAGATTTTATAAGAGATCGAGAGATAATTATAAGCTATGCAATCCATGTTGAATTCCTATATATTAATGCGTTCATATGTATGTGACTTTATATAAATTTATAATAAGTCTGGGCATAAGAATAAGATTAGTGCTTCTTCAGAGAGATCACTAACTACATTAGGTTAATTCAATACTTAATCGCATAATTTTATCTATCGTGTTAATTTGATTTTGTTATTTAATNCATATTGCGTGTTTAATACTTCAATTATTGATTGATTTGGGAATAATACTGAGACCAAGAGGTGACGTATGAATCTAGTTCGTGCAATAATTAACATAGATTTTATAAGAGATCGAGAGATAATTATAAGCTATGCAATCCATGTTGAATTCCTATATATTAATGCGTTCATATGTATGTGACTTTATATAAATTTATAATAAGTCTGGGCATAAGAATAAGATTAGTGCTTCTTCAGAGAGATCACTAACTACATTAGGTTAATTCAATACTTAATCGCATAATTTTATCTATCGTGTTAATTTGATTTTGTTATTTAATTTATTAGAACTTTGTTTATAACACAAATTGATTTATTAATTAGTTACCATTTTAATTTTAATTGAAGTTAGGTTAGTTTAAAAATTTATAGTAGATAGGACAATATTCAGACTTGATAAATTTACTTTATTACTTGTCAGTACACTTGCTAAATCTCACGAACTATAGCTACTAAACTAAGATTGGCCACCTCCTGGACTTGAACACGAGTCTTGGACATCTTCCTTGATGCCTTTTCAAGATATCACCAAATATGAATGAATGAAGCGGAGAAGAAATGTACTTTATATGCAACCAACATAGGGATCCATTATTACGCAACCTACTAGGATGCATTATTAAACTTCTTCAATGATTGGTACCTAGATGAAGTGAAGGATACGCAGTACATTCTAAAAATATCCTAATTCGACTCTAACAATACCTAGAGGGGGTAAATAGGTATTTTATGCGGAATTAAAATATGGGTAATTAGCACAAAA
>CAIGRL010002766.1:0-10481 GCA_903798325.1 Fraxinus xanthoxyloides | reverse complement strand
TTCTTTAAACGTTGTCGAAGACTTTTGACAACGTTAAAAAAAAAACGTTGCCGTAGATCTCTACGGCAACGTTCTTTAAACGTTGTCGAGACTTTTGGCAACGTTCAAAAAACGTTGTCGTATCTCTTCATTCTACGATAACACCTCGATTTGCAACACACGTTCAAACGTTGTCGTAAGCCTACGGTAACGTTCAAAAAACGTTGCCGTAGGCTATTTTTGTTGTAGTGGGTAATCTATCAATTAATGATCTGGAATGCCACATATACTTGTGTACCTAGAGTTCAAGTATCAATCCCACAAGGAATAAGTATATAAACCAATTTTCAATTTACCTAACTATAACCAAGTATAATAAATGATATCAACAACTTAAGCCTATAACTATCTAAACTAACTTAACTAAGTGGTAGGAAGCATATGTGACTACTTGATTGATGGCAAAACACTAGGACCTAATATCCCCTACATTTATCCATGTTGTTATCAATACAAAATTTGTCAATATTTACTTAAACTTGAAGATCAATGTTTGTAATTCATCTAATAATCTCTCACAAGTAGAATTAGATCTATCCTCACACATGACCCGACAATATCCCTATCTTGAATGTGAACATAAGAAGATGTATTAAATTACAAGAAAAACTTTTTGCATCATGCAAACCATAAACAATTATCCTCAATGTGTATAGGACCTTACAATGGTTGCTACTTGTACTAAATTCCTTTCTTCTCCTCAATGTCAATAGAAATCATACATTAATTCAATTAGCTTGCAATTAATTGAAAAGCATTAAAATCCTAACAACCTTTCAAACCGAACAAACATTAAATGTTGATATATTGAATTTGATATAAAGACTTCAAAATATAGGGTTCAACGTTATCCTAACATCTATACAACTATTGAAATATCATAGTAATACAAGAACACAAATTGGAATCAATATAACATCAGCCAAAAGTTAAGGCTTTAAAGGAACGAAAATAATCTTGCTTAAATTTTTTTAATGGTTCTTTATCAATTTCCTTAGATGTCTTCTTCTTCAACTCCATGCAATATTGTATGAATTTTGTAGGAATATGTGTCTTGTATCCCAAGCTTCTTCAAACCTTGGCGAAGAGAAAGGATTTGTAATCTCAATTAGATATTTTCTCTATTAATTTGATGAAATATATGTACAAGATCCTTCTAGGTTCCTTTCTGTTTGTAGATGAAGGATTGTATTTATAGGTGAAGAATTAGGGCAAGATTCACACACTATTTGTTTTCAAGAAGAGGTTGAAATTTGCCACCTTTTTACTTTGGTCCTCGATTCTTCCTCTTGGTTCTGCCTGAATACTTCATTCTTCGAATCAGCTTCAATTAACTCAAAAAATGACTTTTATACGCTAATTGCTTTTAGGTACATCCTAGTCGAGGATTTACCTACAGTTAACATATTTAAACCAAAATTAGGTAGATATCCTCTCAAATGATTATAAATAAACACATATTGAAGCTAATATATGTATAAAATACACTTATCATACCCCAATCTTAAACTCTTATTCATGCTGAGTAAACAAATACAAATATCAACACATTCGATAACTTGAAAATTTCCCTCAAGTAATGAAATTGTTTCATAATACTAAAATCTCGTAAGTAGTGCCACTAAAGCTAACTTTTCACTCAATTCATGCTCAATAGACAACGACCCAAATTTTTAAAGTTTAAATCGTTACTAAAAACATGTAGGAAACATATCCAAATAAATACATTCCAAATAACATCTAAATGATAAATAAACCAAAAATAATGCTAAAAAGCCCATAGTCACGTTACACCAAATTATTTATTTAGTTTCATAAATCCTAACACCATGACAACGCCTCATTACCTGTAAACTAACGACCCGTTCTAATATGTGAGGAGTGGGGAAAATGGTGAGTACATTTTTGATGTAAGCCTTTAGTTGTAGACCCTCTAGGTAAAATTATCCTAGGCACCCATGAACTCGATGGAATTGGAACAAATTGGTTTGCTAGGAACGTGTTGAAGATGATCAGATTAGAACCCTAAGGAAACTAAGTCCTTAAAACCCTAATCTTAAGACGCCACAAAGATTGATCACTCTCTTTGATAAGTCGAAATTCAAGCATTCAATCAAGAACACAAGAAGGTAAAGCAAAAAGCTTTCTGGATAAACTTGATAATTGATAATATTCTCCTCAAAAATAACATGGCTACTCCGTTTTATATGTAACAAACTCTACTTAATCGAAGAAAACAAAGTGGGACTAATTAGACGTGAATTGGGCCTAATTAATCCTTAAAAATAAATTACTAAAACTAATGACAATTAAAACATAAAAGCCCATAATTAAATAAAATACTAAAATTAAAATTTCTAATTAACCCTTGTATTCTTCTTGTTCTTCCAGATCTATCCGTTGCACAAAAAAGATAAGTGACCATCCTTGGTGAAACTTTGGAATCTTTGAATTTAGTTTTAGAATCTTTTAACACAGCCTCTTTGAATTGCACTTCTATGATCAAGCCTTACAAAGCCTCTTTCATTCTCTTTGTTTTTGCCCTAGTCATTGGACCGTCAATTCTTTGCAAAGGATCTTGAGAATATTTGGGAACATCAAATTGGTCAGCACCTTGATCTCCATTACTTTTTTCCAAAATTTCGATATGAACCCCGGGTCTCTATCCGAAACATTGGTGACTGGAACTCCATGCAATCTGATTATCTCTTTGATATACAACTCCATGCAATCTGATTATCTCTTTGATATATAACTGTTCCATATTAGAATTTGTTTTAATTGGCAAAAAACTACCCAAATAGCATTGTGACCTCTTGTTGATCTTGAAAAGCCCACCACAAAGTCCATCGCTATGTGTCCTCATTTCCATTCTAGAACATCCAACAGTTTCAGCAGTCTTGATGGCTTTTAATGTTTTGCCTTGAGCTGTTGATAGATAATACATTTCTCTACGAACAGACCAATTACTCTCTTCACATTTCTCCACCAAAATATATCTCGAAGATCTCGATACATTTTCGTACTGCTAGGATGTGCAACATACGGGGTGGAATGAGCATTGTCCAATATCTCGTTTCTTATACTTTCATGTTTAGGTACACACAACCTTCTTATAAAAGTCAATATGTTATCTATATATACTTCAAACCTTATATGTTTTGTTGAACCAACATCAGCCTTAATTTTTTGTAGGGAGGAATCCTTATCTTGTGCTTCCTTGATTCAATCCCGAAGTGTTGGTTGAACTATAAATGCTTTTATTCTCGATGTAGCATGAGTTGGCAGTGTGACTTCCAATCTCAGTTTGTCAAAGTCTTTTACCAAGTGTTCGTACATCGTGGGTAAAACTGCTAACTACGATCTTGTCTTCTTACTTAAGGCATCTGCGACTACATATTAGCCTTACCCGGATGGTAAAGAATTTTACAGTCGTAATCTTTCACTAACTCCAACAATCTCATCTATCTTATATTCAGTTACTTTTATGTAAAGAAGTATTTGAGACTCTTATGGTCTGTATAGTTTTCACATTTCCCTCCATACATAGTGACGCCATATCTTTAATGCGTGAACTACCTCTGCAAGCTCCAAGTCGTATGTTGGATAATTCTATTCATCCTGCTTCAATTGTCTAGAGGCATAAGCAATCACCTTTTTATGTTGCATCAGAACACAACCCAAACCTTGCTTGGAGGTATGACCATATATTACAAATCCATCCGAAACTTCAGGTATCATCAATACATGAGCTGAAATTAATCTCTGCCTCAGTTTCTGAAAACATTTTTCACACTTTCCCGTCCATTGAAACTTCACGCCATTTCTAGTCAACTGAGTTATCAGACTTGCTATTTTTGAAAAACCCTCAATAAATCTCCAATAATATCGAGCCACTCTAAGAAACTGTGAACTTAATCTACATTGGTTGGCCTAGGCCAATTAGTTATTGCTTCCACTTTACTTGGTCTCGGTAACTCCCTGACCAAAGAAACCCATTTGATCAAGTTAAAATTCGGGCTTCTTGAATTTGACATATAATTTCTCTTTCCTCAAAAGTTCGAGTACTACTCGAAGTTGTTCCTTATGATGTTTCTTATCTTTAGAGCACATGAGTATGTCGTCAATATATACAATGACGAACTAGTTTAAGTAGTGATGGAACACTTGGTTCATTAGATCCATAAATACAACTGGGGCATTGGTCAAACTAAAGGGCATTATAGAGAATTCATAATGTCTGTAATGAGTCTTGAAAGCAATTTTTAGTATATCTCTTGCCTTAGTCTTCAGTTGTTGAGACACATTGACCTCAAGTTGATCTTTGTAAACACCGTTGCACCCTTAATTGGCCGAATAAATCTTCCATTCTTGGAAGCGGGTATTTATTTTTGATATTTAGATGGTTCAACTCTCGATAGTNCGAACTAGTTTAAGTAGTGATGGAACACTTGGTTCATTAGATCCATAAATACAACTGGGGCATTGGTCAAACTAAAGGGCATTATAGAGAATTCATAATGTCTGTAATGAGTCTTGAAAGCAATTTTTAGTATATCTCTTGCCTTAATCTTCAGCTGTTGAGACACATTGACCTCAAGTTGATCTTTGTAAACACCGTTGCACCCTTAATTGGCCGAATAAATCTTCCATTCTTGGAAGCGGGTATTTATTTTTGATATTTAGATGGTTCAACTCTCGATAGTCAATGCACATCCTCATACTTCCATCTTTCTTCTTCACAAAAAGTACTAGAGCTCCAACAGGAGATACACTCGGTTGAATGAAACCTTTTTCTAGCAACTTCTACAACTCTAACTTCAATTTTTTAAGTTCTTTTGGTTCCATTCTATATGGGGCCTTAGAAACTAGTGTCACACCGGAACCAAGTCAATTGTAAATTCCACCTATCAATCTTGTAGAATGCCTGGTAAATCTTTTGGGAATACGTCTGCAAAGTCTCGATCAACGCTAATATCATTAACAGTTGTATCTGTACGTGCGGAATCAATGATATTAACTAAGAATCTCTGGCATGACTCCTTTCTCAGCATATTCTCCACTTTTGTGAAGCTGATACAATGCGAGGTAGAAACTTGAACCTTGCTCCAAAGAAAATAGAACTCTTCATCTCCTAGTTTGTGAAACAACACTTCTTTCTCGTGACATCGAATGGTCGCATGATTGAGTCTCAACCCATCCATGCCTAGAATAACGTCGAAGTCTCTAAAAGGTATAAGTCTACCAGCTGTACCTTTTCGTCAATCTCTAACTTCGTCTTAATCATTTGATTTGTGCAAAGAGTTCTTTCTTAAGGGATGCTAACTCTAATTTATTATTCGTTTCACACATGCAAACTTAAAACTAGCGACAAAGGATGCAGAGATAAATGAATTTGTAGCCCCAGAGTAAGCAGGTACATTGAATAGTAATAGAATACCTATTTTCGTAATCATAGTGTTAAACTTAGTGATAGAGGGTGCAAAATCAAGAACATAAACAAGTACTTCGAATAATAATAAACTACTTGCTATCACATTCGGATCCTACTTCGCCTCATGTTAAATTCAGTGCAAAAACTTGGGCCTTCCCTTTCTTGTTTTGATTGTTATCCTTCTTCTTTGGAGGCTCTGTACAGTTTAAAATAATGTGTCTCGACTTATTACACCGAAAACACATGTTCTTTCCAAATAAGTATTCACCCTTGTAAAGTTTATTACACTTAGGACACGATGTAATTTTTCATCTCGTCTCACCGATACTAACTCTTGTACTTGGTCTTTTATTTTGCTATTTAATATTGTCCTTGCTCTGATCGTTCCACTTTTTTTTCCAATGAATCCTTGCCCTGCTAGGCATACTACTCAAATGTAGTCATCTGATATGAAATGACATGAGCTCTCTCCAACATTTCACAATATGAAGTGAAACGATGAGACATAATAATCATGTTGATTTCTAGGCGTAGTCCATTTTCAATTCTCTTGATCTTCTTAACTTTTGCATGTACTAAAGTGTTGGGCATACATTGAAAGCTGCTCAAACTATCTCTCGTAATCAGTAAGCAATTAGAAACTATGATTACTTGAAGTCTCTCAAAGCTCAGAAAGTACTTCGATATCACTTCATCCTTAAACTGCTCTCAAATCATGTTATTTTATTGCTCTTCGGTCTTAGTGCATGAGACTCCCACCAGTGACTAGCTACTCGAACAAACATAAACTCTACGCATAGTACCTTCTGTGCATCCATACAAGCAATGTGTCAAAAGATGCGCTCCAAATCTCTAATTCATTCCTCAATAGCCAGTGGGTCGGAACCACCGTCGAAAGTAGGAGGCTTGTACCTACGAAACTTCCAAACCACTGACACAGTTCTAGGTACAAATGGAGTGCGTTTTGCGGTGGTGGCGCATTTTATGGTGTCTGCTCAAATTTTGTTCCACTCTCAACAAATCACACAGCAATTTCGTGTGGGTAGGTGGTGCCATATCCTAAAATTAGTATTAATTCACCCGTCACATACCAGTACTAAGTCTAACATGTTATACATATACTATCGTGCTACATATTATGAATTTAGCGAGGAAAAATAAACAAATAGGCAATTTAAAAATGTAAATTATATAAAATGTTTGAATAAATTCATCTTTACATAAAATTAAATCTAAAGCTCTAATACCAGACTGTAACGACCAAAATTTTAAAGTTTAAATTGTTACTAAACATTTCATTCAATAATTAAATAAACATGAAAAATAACCCAATGTAAAAATTTTGGTTCTACCAATAATAAATGAAAACATGTAAGTGATATATCCAAATAAAATATGTTCCAAATAACAAGATCTATGTGATAAATAAACCAAAATAATACTAAAAAATAAATCGATAGTCACGTTACACCAAATTATTAATTTAGTTTCATAAATCCTGATACCACAACACACCTCATCGCCCGCCAATCAACGACCCTTCTAACCTGTGAGAAATAGGAGAAAAAGGGTAAAAAAATCATGGGAATACTCAGTAGGACATGAAAATCATGGTGCAATCCGAAATATAATATTTAGATCATGTGTAAAAAAAATCATACCGTCATCATATCTTTAGAAATAGATAAGAGCTCAAATACATCACATCTTTGGTACCGGATGACCGTTACATATCATATCATCGTATATCATATCGTAGCTTTCATTAGCATATATTTATCAACATGAAAAATAAATTAAAAGAGATAAACCGCTTGTATCTTGTTAGATCAAAAAAATTTGAAAAGCAAAACCACAATCACGTTCCAAAACTTTAATTTCTACTTGTTGTCCGTAACACGTATCTCTGTCTTCTTTTTTCTTTTCCTCCTCTTGGGTAGATAATGATTTCTTTTATATAGTATTTTAGGTTGAAAGAGGAAATTCAATTTTTTGATAGCTCTAAAATATGTAAGATGCCATGTTTACACCCCCCCCCCCCAAAAGAATCCCAATCCCGGTAAACCATACAATTAAAAGTTACTTCATTTTCTATCCAACATATACATGACAACCTATTGCAAATGAGTAGGAGAAATAAGGGTTTTTATAGCCTGTTTCCAATACTCAACTGCTTGGAATCATATTGAATAATTGACGAGACATGGCTAAATAAGAACGTAAGAAAATTGGGTTTTCTCCCAATTAATGCTTGTTTATAGTCGTAGCCTGACTTTTTTAGCATGTGTCTTGGTATTTTGAATAGTTCTTTTGATGCCTTTCTTACTTCGCTTCATTTGACTTTGCTAGTCTCTTCGGTTGATTCTCCAAAGTTTTACCTTGTCTCTTTCATCATGATTTGACTTGCCTATTCCCCTCGATTTAAATTTAACTATATAAACTTCTACCTCTTCATCAACTTTAATCACAAATTCAATATTTATAGTATAAAGTTGGAGGATTCCATGGTAATTCCCACTTTATTGAATGGCAATGCTTCATTTGGTTCCATTGTTATTAATTCTTCGTTTTCCATATATTTATCTTTATTAGTTGTTGTCTCCTAAGGGTTGAATGGCCGGTCTCCTATCCAAAACATCAGGCAAGTGTACAAGAAAGTCTTCATGGGGGCATCTCTCTTTCTTGTTGATGATTAGCGGAAGTACCACTATTAAGATTTTTCGATCAAGGGCTCGATAATTCTCATAATATTTCTAAGGGAAATTCTTCCTTATCTACTTCATTCATATCATGTTCGGGGAAGATCAATAGGTTGGATTTCCATAATACATCTAATAACAATTCATCCTTATCAAAGTTTGCAAGTTGCAATTTATTTTTCTACTTCTTTCTCTCCATTCTTTGTTAATGAAAACAAGTAAAGAAAATAAAAAATGAAAAACGAATTAAAATAAAACGAAAAAAGAAAAATAAAGAATCCAATTAAAATTCATAATTAATTGAAAATTAACTAAATAACTAAATTCCGTGACGATGGCACCAAAAACATGCTAATTTTAATATCTCGCAAATTTACGGACGTAATAAGTGATAAATATTGATCACACGAGGATTAAATATTATAGTTTCCAAACTAACTTAATCATAATAGCAAGAACATAAATTGAAATTGTTACAACATCATCTGAAAGATAAGGTTTCAAAATAAGGAAGAAAATAATCTTGAATCTTGAATTCTTTCATTAGTTTTTTATCAATCGCTTTGGATTTCTTCTTCTTCTCCTCCTCCTCCTTCAACTCCAAGCAATATTGGATGAATTTTGGTAAGAATAGGTATCTTGTTTCCCAAGTTTCTTCAAAGTTTAGCAAAGGATAAGTATTTGTTGATCTCCAATGCCTTTATTCTCTATTGATTTGATGAGATATATTCACAAGAGCCTCCTAGCTTTCTTTTGTTTGTAGATGTAGAGTTATATTTTTAGGCCAAGAAATTAGGTCAAAATTTGTGTCTTAATTTTATTTTGATAACAGGTTGAACGAAATAAGTAAACAACTTCCGTATTTGAATAATAAAATAAATGTCCTAACTATTCTCGTGTACAAGAAGAATAATGAAAAGACATAACCCGAAATGTGTTTGAATACAATAAATATATGGAAGCAGCTTCTTGTTATGAATCTTCGATTTCAAGCCTTGATTCTTCACCTTCTTGATGTAATTTTTCTTTACTTCCTTGCTAGGTTTGATCTTCTCTCCCAAAAGATGGTGAATCAACCCCTCGTCCTTATAATGTGATATGAGAAGTTTGAGAGAGCTCTCTCGAATGTTCGCCCTTTTTTTGTAGTTCTATATGTCGACATTAGCTCAAGAAACAAGTCCAAAGTTGATTCCCATAAGTGTTTGTTCAGAAAAGGAAACTAAATCTCGTTTGGCCGGAAAGCCACGCGACCGTAGGATATTTATACATTTGCCATCGCACAAGGCAACCAATTTACTCCTGGTTTCACAAAAATATGGGTAGCGATCACTGCCCATTTATAGGGTGCGATCGCAAGTTGGTTCTTAAGTTTCCTTCTGGAGATTGGTATCATTTTTCGCTAAATCTCAGCCCTTTGTCTTCTATCACATACAGTGAGTCCGTGTAATCTTTAATTTCATTTCTTGGTTCTAATCAAGTTTTGAATATTTTAAATTTAGTCCCTGAAATTTAAAAATCCTCATTTTCACCTATGTTCGTTACTTTCTTCAATGAATTAAATAGGCCGCATTGGCCCAATTTCAAAAGAAATGATGGGCTGGCCAAAATGGCCCATTTTCAAAAAAAAAAATAAAAAAAATAGAGACAGCAACAGCTTGGCTACTTGAGGAAGAAGACAAACTAGACCAGACACAGGCAGATGGCAGTTGGCGACTCGACAGTTCGACAGAGCCCAGCACATGCAGCTGAGCCCCTAGCCTTGTGCTGGGTCCGTCCTTGTTGATTATGGTTTATCAACACTCGTTAATTTGACTAAAAATGTGAAGAGTTTAAAGGAAATAATAAGAATACATTGCTGTATTTTTTGCCTTAAAAAATTTTGGAATAATGGAAACTTGAAAGATGACTTTGAAAGCTTAAAACTTTAATTTACTTCGGACATGAATGAAGTGGGTTTATATATAGAATATTTTGGATCTTTAACTATGTTTGGAAGAAGAATAAATCTATATAAAGTTCCGGTCCAATAAATATTATCTACCAAAAAAATTTCAATGGGTACATTTACATCTTGATGTTGCCATAAGATTTTCCAATTTCGTCTTACCAAGAAAAATTATTTATCCCATCAACATATCTATCAATTGATATTATAATGGGCTAATTAATTGAAGTAAGGCAAATATATATTACATAATCATTTCTTCAATCATACACAAACGGTTGTAACATTCCATTTTTTCCATTTTGTCCAAAAGTTCCAGTTAGTGCAGTTTTTGTATGAAGTCTACCCAATGATAGATGCAGAG
>CAIGRL010002749.1:0-11679 GCA_903798325.1 Fraxinus xanthoxyloides | reverse complement strand
TGATCCAAAATGTTGAAAGTTCGTGATTCAGATCCAATTCTAGAATTGATTATCGGATTTAGGTAAAAATTCGAATCTCTAATTCTTGTTATAACGTATACGTGAACATTTAGATGGTCTTATTTAATGAATTAAAGATTTTTTTTTTTAAATTTCTGAATAATTTTGCTTCCGCATCCCAATAGGGGATGATCAAATTAAGCAAGCTATGATGATCGTCACTTCTGATTTTCTTGAATACAAGCATGTAGCACCGAAAGCATAGGGATTTGATCCTCTACCAAGTTAGACAGAAGTTCTTGATGCTCATGTACCTGTTGCCTCGCGCAAGAGAGGTGGTGACTCATCCAAGGCTACTTCCAAGAAGTTAATAAAGTCTTATGCTTGGCTGGTTCTGCCTCCCTGTACCCAATTCTCTAATCCTAACTTTCTGACTCTTAACTATACACAATTATGAATGACTGTATTATACAATATACACTAATTGTTTGGTTGTGTTTCTTCCTCACATTCTGTGGCTATTCCTTTAAGTTTAAAAAAATGAGGAGTATGATGAATAGATTTTTGTCGTGATGGTGATATGTTTGCGTGCCTGTTAGTTGAATTAATTGGTTTCATATTTGTCATATCGCTACGGTTTTGTTTTTCCCCATTTTTATTGTGTTGGGGAGTTTTAGTTAGGGAGAGTATGTGTTGGGTGGTAGGATGTATATAACTATTTTTCAACCATATACTGACTAAAGCAAGCAGTCCATGTGGATTTTTTATTTTTTGATTTTTGATTTTCTTTTATCACGGTTATCACTCACACGATAAAAATCGAATATTAATTTTTGAAATTAAGTAAAGTCAAAGGGTGAGATTGTTGAATTATATTTTTACAAATTTTATTTATTGACTTGCTTAATATACTTGAAAAATTGTCAAAACTGTGAGAAAAATGTTCCAGGTTTTGTCAGTTTACAGGGTTTGTCAGTAGCCTACTAGTACTTAGTGATGGCAACAGGACGGGTTCGGGGCGGGGCACCCCCTTCCCGCCCGCCCCACCAACCCGTCGGGGCGGGGATGGTTTTTTTGCCATCACTACCGACCAATGACAGAATGCTTTTTGTATATTATGTCACTTAAATATGTATACTTGAGTGTACATGTAGCAAAGCTCTTCTGTCATTGGCTATTGGAACAAAATAATTTTCATTAGTCGATGACATTATGTTATTTGTGCATTAAGTCACCCAAAATGTACAAGTAAAATAATCACGTGCATTATGTAACAAAAAATGTACACCTAAGTGTACATATAGCAAAACTCTTATCAATATATCTAGTATCAATTATTTCAAAAAAATTAAAGTATTCGGTGCGAAGTACATTATTCTTTTTCGCCATTTTGTTCTATTTATCATCAACAATTATTTACATTTCTGTCACAAAAAGAGTAAACCTTTATTTACATAATTGCAAATTCTTAAACTCCAAATAGAAATAATCAATACATGATCATAGACAAGAAAGAGAAGTACCAGAACAGCGTGAGCATAGGACTCCACAAAAGTACTACAATATAGAAACTAGCATATTGTGTACTTGTACAAATGTTGTCCCTTCTTTCCTATTTTTTGGTGCTTGAACTTTTTCCTCATCATATAATCAGTGTCCTAAATGACGTGTTTAGACGGTGCCTAGATGCGAGGCACGAGCGTGAAATTAAGCTCTCAATTTGGCAATTAGTCGCGCTTTGTTAATTTTTTTTAGAAACATTTTATTTGACTTTAGTTTAAAGTATTTAAATGACTTTATCTGTACAAAAATAATAATTATAAAAAACGACTTTATTCAATAAGAGTTAGATAAAATTAAAGCTCGGTGTTATATCGATTATATAATTAGGATTTTGAGATTTATCGTCTCGTCGAAAACTTAAGTATGAATTTTCTGTAAATCTATTAAGTAGGACTTGTACGAAAACTTAGTTTAAAGCTGAAATTATGAAAAATAGTTTAATTTTTGCATTTTGAAATTTGTATAATAGACTAATTGTAGGAATTATTAAGTAAATATAGTATTTTATAATTTCGATATTTGGTATGTATTATTTAATTATTAAATAATGTTTCGAACGAAGAAAAATAAGAAATTATTTTTTTACGTCTAAACCTCGTCTAGACTCTTAAAGTTTGAAGGTTGATCTCCACGTCTAGCCACGCTATACACTCTTTAAAATAATATAAAATTTCGTTCAACACTGGGTTATCATAAATATGAACACATATAGGTGTGATTGGCTTATATTTTGTGATGTTCCTGTGCAAAGTTTGTGAAGTGTCAGCGAATATACGGGTTATATATTCAGAGCTACTTAATCACTTTCATGTAGCTAGCTCATTACTCAAATTCACTTATCAAAACCATCTCCAATAGTTTACATTAAATTTGACGTAACTTAGATCACTGGAGATAGTTTTACACTAAATTTTATTTTGAATTATTTTATATCAAATTTTATTTTATAAATTATACTATTAAAAAAATCATTAAAATTTGAAATTATATTTAATGAAGTAAAATATCGAATTTATTAATAAATTTGTAACTTTTGACTTTGTAACGAACAATTTTAATTTATTGTTGAAATAATTATTAATTACTAATTAATTACAATTTAAAAATAAATATAAATAACCATCATATTAAGTCCATGTTTGATACAAATTAAAATTTCGTTTTAAACCAAAGTCAACAACTAATTTTAATCATACATTTTATAGAATCAACGGCTTTTCAACAACATATTTAATCAACTTTTATTAAAATATAATAAAAATCTAATTTTAATCATTATCAAACGCGGGGCTAAAATAATTAGGAATAAATTAAAATCTTTTAATACTAAAATATTAAATAAGAATATATATATATCTCTCTTAAACTGCCCCAAGAATAAAGTTGTATGTCGTTTGTGGGTCGATCCTGTTCCTCGTACTCTACGAATGAATTTGGCTCTTTTTGGGAGACTGTACTTTGGTAGAGGGATCTAGGATTCATATGAAATTGAATATTTTTTTTCATTATTATTTTTTAAAATTTGGAGATCGACGTGGAACCGTTTTAATTAGAGATTCACATTGAACAAAATGATTTGATTCCGATATGGAGAATGAATAAATTTGGGATTTACTTGAAAAAATTGGAATTTTGAATTGGGGATGACAAACTCGTGTTTGAAGGTGAAGGGAAAACACTCTTTCAATATTTAACGATGTTTCTTTACACATAAGATTTTCGTTCATCACAAGTAATTTTTTGTTCAGGTGGAAAAAGAAAAACTCTAGCCACATAAGAAAAGGCATATATAATTAACATATTTTCTTTAATTCATAATTTGATGAAAATTGCCTCATTTAAACGTGTTCTAGTGAAATTCTGATAAATGAAGAACTGACAATTTCTAAAAATAGAGCATGTTTGGATTTATTAAGTCAATTTCTAATAAAAAACGTTTACGAATTTCCAAATTGTTCTCTTGGACCATTGCTCTTCAAATTTCTAAGAAAATAATTAAAAGAAGTGATATTTAGTAAAAATTGTACACCACCCGTTTGATCCCCATTTTTCCAAAAATTCATATTTTCAAAACTCATTTTTAACTACATATTATCCTATAAAATAATTTTCTAGGTAAACCCAATTTTATTTTGCTTATTTTAACTATACATTATTAAAAAAACACTGGTCAAAATAAAATTTTCCCTAAAAAGAGTCTCAAACATTGGCTAACTTTAATTAAGAATGATAAAAAATCAACAGTCGGTGCTACATGTATATCTCAATTTACAGATTTATTTATCAACAAATGATTTTGCGATATTTGATTAGGTCAAAATCTCATCAACAAAATAAAAAACTTTTCCACTTTTCTTTTGACATTACATTAATCGATAAAAGAATTATATAAATAATGATGAACAATAACCATTGTTCAAAAATTAATTCGTGCATGGAAAAACTTCACCACTTTATTTTCAAACTAGTGCTACCATTGAAATTCTACCAAAAACATATGACAAAATTTGTGTTATGGTTAATGCTATTTTTGTCAGTTTAACTCGCATTCTCACATTGATTCAACCTAACAAAATAACCAACCGAAGTGGGCTTTACCCAAAGCGACCCAAAAAATGTTGTTGGCAATAACTTTTATCCCGCTCTAACGAAGGGTTTTCGAAGAAGCGCTTAATTAGGGTTTTAGTGATTCGTACATCACAGAACAAAAAATCGCCAATTTCTCTCCCTAGGGTTCTAAAACGATGCCGAAATCAAAGCGAAATAGGGCAGGTACGTATTTTTTTTGGCCCTCTACACGCTTGAGTTTTATCAATTTCTGGAGCATTCATAATGAATTTTGCGTTTTTTTGAAAGTTGAATTTTGTGTAATTCATTTTATTTGGTAATTGCTGTGCAGTGACTTTGTCGAAGACGAAGAAGAAAGGGAGGGAACACAAAGAAAATGTTGTGAATGCGATTCGAGAATCGGTCGAGAAATACGAATCAGTTTATGTTTTTACTTTTGAGAACATGAGGAATCTCAAGTTTAAAGAGTTTAGAGACCAGCTCAAGTCTTCAAGCAGGTGGGAAAGTGTACTATTACTTTGCTGATTTACCTTTTTTTTTTTTAATGATAAGAATGCTTGTGTTGTTGTGGTATGAGGAGAAATTCATTCTTATCATACTTGTGTTAATACTTATCATCATTACATTATTGCTGAAGAGCTCCGTGTCTTAATTGAGATAGTGGAAAATGGTAGCATAATAGCTCGAGTATCTGTAATTTTAACTGTGTTTTTGAGTCTTGGTTGAGTAGATTTTTGTGAATAATCCAGCTGAAGATTCCCTTTGAAGCAACCATCTCTCCCTAGATGCACGTTCCCTGTTATTTCACAAATCAATCAAATTAAAAGGATCTAAAGTTGCAAGCACTATTGTAGCTTTCTTGTTTAGGACATATAGAGCTGATAGGTTTTTAGGATTGCTGTTGTTAGTGACAAATATTGCTGAAATCAGTTGATGTTCAGGATTCGTTTGTTTCTCAGGCCCTACAGGACGATATGCTTTCCTTGCCGCATTGTTCTTACTTTTTAATATGGGTTCCATGTAATTTACAATGGCTGGTTACAACTAAAATGGCTCAATCTTCAGGTTACCACGTCTTTTAATGTATAAAGAAAGAAGAATATTACAGGGGTTGAAGTTTACTTTTTCAAGTATACTTTTTTGTGAAAGTTGACCTTTTTTTGGAATCCATTTTTTCGTAGTTTGGTTTTACAATATGATCATAAGCTAAAAATTAAAAACTAATACAAATTTATTTACTTTTTCTTATGCATCAGATTTTTTCTTGGATCAAATAAAGTCATGCAAGTTGCCTTGGGTAGGTCTGCAGCTGATGAGATCCGACCAGGCCTTCACAAGATTTCTAAGGTAAGATGAGCATTTCTACCTGGTAAATAAATCTCATCAACTTCTAATATTTACTTTTTGTTCGTTTTAGTATTTGATTTGATTGAAATATTATTTTCCTTCAGCTTTTATGTGGTGATTCTGGAATTTGTTTTACTAGTTTGCCAAAGGAAGAAGTTGAAAGGTTTGTCTTTGAACCATTTTTATAAAGCGTATGGGGCGTGGCATGCAAAGTTTACTACTGCTATTATAAATTTTCATGTGATATTTCATATTCTGAAGACAGAGATTCTATGCAGATTATCAAGCTTCAAAATCCCGAAGTTTAGGTTTGGGGAATCTAGTTGGGGTTATCACTTTGATAATTCCATTTCATGATTCAAGATTCTTAATTCATAATTTATCTCCTATCTTGTAATTAATTTATAATGACATCATTGCCTAAAATGCAATACAGCATGTGCAACGAAATGGCCAAGCATTTTAGTTGAAGATATAGGTGTATCTTAATTTTATATTCAATTTTTATGATATTCATGAAAAATTGGCTTCCGACACTATTTGTTCCTCTCTTATTAAATATTGTGATATTGTGATGTATCAATATGATAGAAGTTCTTGATCAGAAGTTTCATTTCTGGAGAACTGTTTTCTGCTAGAATTCACTGCAATGACACTATTCTGCAAATATAGAAACTCGAAAAGATTAGAACTGCTGTCGTGTTTTCTCATTGTTGGTTTATATAACTTTTTTATATTAACTAAAATAAAGTGAAAGTTCTGCATTCTTTTCTCTTTCTCATCATTGGTTCATTGCAGTCTGTATCTACTTTGTATTATATATATATATATATATATTAATAAGTTTTCCATCCTTTTGAAATTTCTGTCAGATTATTTAATGAATATGAAGACTATGACTTTGCAAGAACTGGAAGTATCGCAACCGAGAAGGTATGGTCGTCCTCAATAAATCTTCCGTGCTTCACATCTGGGTTGAATGGTTGAGTTTGCTTCGGCACAATGTTGTGGAGATGGGAAAAATTGAAACCTCCACTCCCCCAACCCCCCACCCCTAAAAAAAAAAAAATGAAAAAGAAAAAGAAAGGGACTTTTTGGCTGGATAAACTTTAAATAGCTTTTCAGCAAAATCTTTAGCCATTAGAGACAATATTACTGTCCACGGAGTAAAATCCTGTGTTGAGTATGAAGTTCTATGTGAATTTTCAGCAATGTCTCTCTCTTTGATACCTTCTTGTATGTTTCTCTTACTGTGCCAATGTGCTGTCTCACCTAGGTTTCCTTATTTGAAATTAACCTAAGTTCTGTACCATTTCTTGCTGATATTTGTTTCTTTTCTTTAGGTGGAGCTTAACGAAGGTCCTCTGGATCAGTTCACACATGAGATGGAGCCCTTCTTGCGTAAGCAGGGGATGCCTGTTAGGTTAAACAAAGGTGCGCCTCGACTCAACTTTGCCTTTTGATAAGAGTCGAAGTATGTTTCTTCATTGTTTTGCAGCATATGACATGTCGTTCATGTAATATTGTGGACAGGTGTTGTGGAGCTTGTATCGGACTATATTGTATGTGAAGAAGGGAAGCCACTATCACCTGAGGCAGCTCGCATACTGGTTTGTTTAAAATTTCAGAATTTAATCTTCGTTTGCATTGTTATTAGCAATGATACCCTAAATTTTGCACTGTCCATGTATTCTAGTGAAGAAATCCGATGTCGCGTCTGATCAGTGTAATCTGGACTGTTTCCCACCATTTTCAATCTTTTATTATTTTTAGTTTTCAAACCATTTTCAAACTTTTTAATAATCGTTTCTCCATGATAAAAAAATGTGGAACACAGTTCAATCTCTGCATATTTGTTGCCAATGACTAGCAAGCTAGCTCTAATACGGAGAGAATCTCTAACTATGGAGTTGATGACTTGTTGAACAGCGACTATTGGGTATAAAGATGGCCACCTTCAAACTTCACTTAAAGTGTAGATGGAGCTCTGAGGACTTCGAGATTTATGGAGAAGGATTGGAAGACTCAGATGTTGAATCCGCGTAGGATTTGCAGAACTTCTATGAAGAATGGGTGTCATCCAAGCGTGATCCTGCCCAGTTGAAGTTCCACAATGTGGGTTCCCATAAGTCATTTGGCTTGTTGCAGCTAGTTATTTATGAAATTTTGACTTTTAAATTGAAAATTTGTTGTTGCATCATGTGTTCTATAAAATCTGCAAGAAATACGATGGTATTATTTGTTACAAAAAAAGAACAGATGCAGAAATCCCGTTACAGAGAGAACAGAAATGAAGACTTTATCAAAGAAAAATTACTTGACTTTATTCATGACATCATTGCCTTATATGGGCATTACATCCATCAAACTTGACAGAAAAAATAGCAAAAAAAGCAATCAGCAACAACTAACCCGTATCTACTGTTACTGGAGCCTAAAGATCAGGTAAATGATAACCAAGCAGAGTAAATTCCTGAATGCTATAAGTCTAGAACAACTCATTTATTTTGCAAATAAAATAAAACTTTTAACATTTTTGTGGCTGCTGCATCTGTATACAATTAAAAGTAAAACACAACCATTTTTGTTTTCTGCAGGGAAGCTACTACTATCAATTATTGCACAAAAGCGTGACAAGTTCCCAAACCTGTTAATCGGGTCAATTTTTTCTGTTGGGTGAAGTATCCCTCGTACTCTAAAAGAGTGAATCCACTCATTACTATTCATTTTTGTCGCAGAAGTTTTCACACTTGACCTCTTCACATCTGGTTTCGCTACAGTAACTTGTTTATCCTATCTAATGATAACTGTTCATTGTAGACATTTTTTAAGTCATCTTTGTTGACTAATTAATATTTATATTTATATTTAAAAAATATCTTATTTCTCCAGATATTTATCTTTCTCATATATGTCATATATCATTTGTATTCGTTCACACAATCCAGTAAACTCTTCCTCCTACTCGCGCCAATCAATTTCACTCTTCGTTGCTCGTCATCTCCGGTTCCAATTTCACTGTAGACATAACCCAAATAATTCGCCCATAGTGATTAGAGAATTTCTCCGTACCGTTTTTCTTCCACTGTAAGTTTAATTCATTTTGCTGTAACAATATTTCCTTTCTGCTACTTTTGCACCCCCTTTTTTTTTTTGCCCTTTTAGATTAGATACAATCCTGTTGCCTTTTCCTCACCTTCACAATAAAAATTCAAACCATATTATTTGACGTAGACATGGGAAATTTTATGTGAAATGCACGTTACTTAAAATTAAAATGTTATTGTGGAATTCTGATTTTGTGTATCGATTCTAATGTTTTTGAATTAAATTATTATGATTAAGTAGAATTTTAAGCAAAAAAACTAAGAAAAAATTTCCAGACATGCGGAGACATGATGTCGTGTCTCCGCACATCGTGGAGACATAGAGACTCCGTGTCTTTGCCTCAGACACGATGTGTCTCCATGGAGACACAAACACTCCGTGTGTCCGCACGAGACACGTTGTGTCTCCATGGAGATTTGGTGTCAAGGACAACAACTTTACTTAAGTCCTTTGACCCTATCGCAGTCGTAGTTTGCTTAACTTCGACTGTACACTGTAAATATTAGTTTAAGTTTGAGTTGTAATGTCTTTTCCATTGTAATAGTTTAGTACGATTCATCGTCATTTAAACGACTACTCGTATCACTTAGATTTTTGTTCTGAATGCTATTATAGGGGGTATTAGTATTTCAAACATCTTTCAAGCTTTCTAGTGTTCGCCCCTGCACTAACCATTGTAATTTTCTGCTTTCATCAATTGTAATTTCTAGCTTTCAAGTACTCAATGATTAATTTATATTCAATGCATTTCGAATTTATGTTGCAAGCTTTCTACAAATTGTAATTAAATTTTCTTTCGTTTCGAAACAATTGAAAGAAGGTGGAAGGTAGTCTAGCGGAGCAGACTGTTGCTGCACGGTGTTCCTTTTTGTATAAAAAAGAAAGACATCCCGTGAAAGCTGGTATCAGAGCTGCGGCTCACGACCCTAGATAAGAAAGCGATGCATCCAATTTCATCAATCACCATAGAAGTGGTAGATGTCCAAAAGAGGACTACAAAAAGGCGCGTTGATGCGCTTGATGAGACAATTACTAGATTGTACTATGCCTGGAAGGCCTCGAGGAAAAAATCGAGGTGGCAGAAATGAAAATTCGAGAATTAAAGACCTAATTGGATGAAAGCCGACGGGCTAATGCAACAATAACTGAAGCTGTTGCTATCATACCTGATATGCAGGATGAAATCGAAGCGTTGAAAGGTCAATTACTAGTGCTTCAATGCGCGGTTGACAATGGAAAAACCACCATACAAGAGCATGTTCACAGGTTCAGAATTTTAGAACTGTGTGTACCTATGGAGAGGCACATGATGCAAAATAAGTTGAGTGTTTGATATAGAATTATACTTTCTTGTGGCTTCGATCAAAGACGAAGTAAGAAAGGTTTCAATAGCTATCATGCATCTTGGTGGAGATGCAAAATTATGGTGGCGGACAAAGTATGCTCATATTCAGGCCAATATGATCCCAATAGATTCTTGGGATCTTCTTAAGGAAGCGATCATATCTCATTTTTTTCCCAAAAATGTGGAATATGAGGCACGACGGGTACTACGAGAACTGAAACATACAAACTCCATCAGGGAGTACTGAAAGCATTTTCAGGACATATGCTGAACATTCAAGATATGTTGAAAAAGAATAAGCTATTCACTTTCATGGAANTCAAAGACGAAGTAAGAAAGGTTTCAATAGCTATCATGCATCTTGGTGGAGATGCAAAATTATGGTGGCGGACAAAGTATGCTCATATTCAGGCCAATATGATCCCAATAGATTCTTGGGATCTTCTTAAGGAAGCGATCATATCTCATTTTTTTCCCAAAAATGTGGAATATGAGGCACGACGGGTACTACGAGAACTGAAACATACAAACTCCATCAGGGAGTACTGAAAGCATTTTCAGGACATATGCTGAACATTCAAGATATGTTGAAAAAGAATAAGCTATTCACTTTCATGGAAGGGTTGAAACCGTGGACACGCATGAAGTTTTAGAGACAGAAGGTTACTGATTTGAACGCGGCCATGGGAGCTACGGAATATCTAAGTGACTATCAACCAGAATCGAGAAAAGATCGACTTTCGGGAAATAGTCAATCTGTTGGAGGTGGAGACAGACCTTACAGACCCATCTTGAACTTAAATGAGAGAGAGAGTTACTATCAGAATAAAGGAGGAGCCTATCAAGACACCCTTCAGAGTAACTTCAAAGGAAACTATAACTATAGCAACAATAACAACTAGAACAAAGGAAAAGCAATGGAGGGCATATCTGATGTCATTCCTAAATTGATGCACTTTTATGTAAAGAACCCCATTGGGTTGTGCGGTGTCCTTTGAAATTGATGGTGAATGCATATTGTCAACTAACAAGTGACGGAACAAGTTCAAAGCAAGATGCCCCACAAGCTATCTGTCATAGTGAAACGACTCTGAAGAGGATGAGGATGTAGTTGGTACATTCTCACATCGGTGTAATACACTTCGCACCGAGCTACTAAAAGGGATGATGTTCCCTCGAAAGAGCCAAAGATGGAAAAATCAAAGGATCGCATTTGTAGGATAAAAGGCCTAATGTACATTAATATGAAGATCAATGAAAAAGACTATGGTGGATACTAGCGCTACCCACAACTACCTCACAAGTACTGAAGTAGAGCGGCCCAGACTTGTTCTGAAGAAAGGTAGTGGAAAAGTCAAGGCAATCAACTTGTCGCTCAACCAATAGCTAGAATAGCGAAATCTGTGTCAATCAAAGCAGGTCCTTCCAAAGGAAGAATAATTTTTCGTGAGCTCAAATTGATGATTTCAAACTTATTCTGGGATTGGAATTCCTTCGGGACACAAAGACAGCGGCATTGCAATATTCCGACTTGTTAATGATGATGGGTAGTAAACCGTGCGTCACTACCACACAAGTCGGGAAAACAAATTTTGAGTTTATTTAAATTTTAAAATAGCTCGAAATTGAAAAACATTTAGTATGATTTTTCGTCATTTAATCGTCTACTCATATCATTTAGGTTTTAATTTCGAATGCAAAATGATGGTTATTAGTCTTTCAAACATCTTTCAAACTTTCTAGTGTTC
>CAIGRL010002743.1:0-21290 GCA_903798325.1 Fraxinus xanthoxyloides | reverse complement strand
CAAAAACATAATATTAAACCAATTTAGCAACAATATTCCAACTTCCAAATGCAAAATTCGAATTTAACAAACAATATTATCAGCATAGGTCAAGACTCTTACTAGCATATGTTAATCTTCATTCTTCCCCACAACTCTTACTAGCATAGGTCGGGAGTCAAATTTCATAGCTGATTCCTATATAATAAATAAGAAGAGTAATTATATTCACACAACAATTTTTATTTTGTACACCACATATTAGTTACATCTAAAGTTCTTAATCTTTACTCATTATAGCACTTATATTTTTAACGATATTTATATCATTCTTATTTTTGAACTTTTCATTAGTTAACACATTTTGTATTTGATAATAGTTTTATGTTGAAAAGTTTGTTAAAATGGCTTAAAACAACTTATTTCCCCACCATTTTTTTAAAAATAAATAAAAAATGCAAAAAAAATAATATTTTTCTTTCTTCTCAATGTATGAAAATAAAATATTTTGATATAAATTATTATCAAAGATGATGCTTGCTAATTAATGGAAGGTCGACGATGAGAATTTGACAAAAAAATGTTAAGGAAATAATTACTACAATGAGCAAAGATTGGAGAAGTTTAAATATAATTAAAATGTGGTGTATCAAATAAAAATTGTGGTGGCAATATAACTATCCAAATAAGAAATGTATTAGAGTAATAATACGACCATACTACCTAATTGAGAATGGTCTTAACTGAAGATTTAAACAAAAAAATATACATATTCGTCAATGTCCTACCTTTCTCTTGGTAAAAAATAATTGCCCCCATTGCACTCCCGCCACCATGTTCTTTTAATTGATTCAAAAACATCTTTTTGACATCCTTTTGACCTCGAATGGGACATCTATTCAAATAAGCACGTAAATGACTTGTTCCATTTTTGACTCACTGCCTAATTGTTTCTTGCATTGTTTACAAATTGCTATAGGCATGTTGTTAATCCTCTGTAGCTTGAAATGCTGTCACACTGTAGATGTCGATTTTCTTTTTCTAATTTCATTAGTCGACTCCTCATCATCACCTAAATCTACACGAGTAAGATTTGCATTTACCTCACTTGAATTTTGTGAAGTGCCCGGTGTACTTGATGCATCATCTCGAATGCCAGTAGGGATATCTCCAACTCCAACTGAAACGGGGAGGAGTTGGAACAGAAGACGCCGAATCACGGCAAGACATCTGATTACATGAAAAATAAAACACATCAATTGAGGTTTCAGCCATGATTATAGTGAAAATGCAATCAATTTGAATGTATTTATAGTATTTTCAATCACTTTTCTAAAAGAAATATTAACTGTAAAAATTCAAAATACCTGCTTACAAAAGTAGAACAAGAGTTTATTAGACATTATTATAGAAAATAAATTTCTATTTTGCATTTGTAGAAAATCAAAATTCTTTATTCTGACCGACTAAAAATGGATAAAGAAATCATCCATTGTACCACCAAATAGAGAAATGCAAACGATAATAACTATAAATATAATAATCGTTTGACAAATATATGAAAATTGAAAACAGTAATAAAAAAATAATTATTTCCTGCTAGATTGGTAAATTACCAAACTCTTGCAAACAATATAACCCAAAATATATGTTGAATTTTGGAATTTCATTAATAATATCAACAAAAAGTCACATTAAGCCTCTGTTTGTTTTCCATACGTTTCTACTAAAAATGAGAAATATGATCNTGACCGACTAAAAATGGATAAAGAAATCATCCATTGTACCACCAAATAGAGAAATGCAAACGATAATAACTATAAATATAATAATCGTTTGACAAATATATGAAAATTGAAAACAGTAATAAAAAAATAATTATTTCCTGCTAGATTGGTAAATTACCAAACTCTTGCAAACAATATAACCCAAAATATATGTTGAATTTTGGAATTTCATTAATAATATCAACAAAAAGTCACATTAAGCCTCTGTTTGTTTTCCATACGTTTCTACTAAAAATGAGAAATATGATCGTTATACATCACATCAAACTTTCAAATTTGAATTTATATACCTTGTATGAGGCCCAATAACACAAGATGGTAGATTTCATTGATGATTACTACAATTTGAGGTTGAGGTACATACATTAGAACGCCGATGAATCTGATTTGGTTCATTGGTTGAGTGGACGAGTGTTTTGTAAGTTTTGGTTTCCAATTTTAACGTGTAGGGTTAGAGTTAGGTTACCGTGTTAAGGGTTTACTAGTCATGTTAACTGTCAAAATTGCCCGATTAATTTTGGGAAGAATAATGGAAAGCCCAATTGGCCAATTAATTTTTTTTAACAGGTAATCGATTCGAGGCGAGACACCGTCGCTAAATACCATATCCTCCCCACCCTGAACTGGGTTATTAAAATCAAAACTGTAACCATCCCATTGCACCATCAGTTTGGTTTTTTTTCGCCTCATTCAATTCGATTAACCACGATTTTCATTTTTAACCGTTCGAATTGCCATCCCTTGTTGGCACGAACTATAATCCCTTGACTCTTCCAATAATGTGTCAAACATTGATTTAGCTTTCACAAGTTGGCTTGTGAATTGACTCGTTTTAGTGAATAAAATATACCCAAATTTTAAAACTTCTCTTCTTTTTTAACTACACATTTTTCATTCAAATTGCTTGGTTCGCCTCATATCTTCTCGCGGGTATGTGCATGCACCTAAGCCGATATGGTTGAAAGTGGCGCCCCATACGCTATTTCTAGGTTAGGGTTTCTCCTCGCTCAACACGCCTAAAACAAATAGGGCAAATTTTACGGTAAGATCTCTAAAACCGATTTTAGAAATTTCTTGCTTTCCTCAATTTTTATGAAGATTTTGAGGTTGTTCCGCGAACGAAATTTCAAAAAGAAATAAATTCGCCAAATAGGAAAAACCCTAAGCTTAATTCTAGGTTTCCAGTGAAGAAATGGACGAAAATGAAGCCGGTGAGCAGTTTCATCGGAACGAAGCCATCTCCGCTGTAGCTGACGAGGGTTTCCTTGGCGAAGAGGAAGATGACTACGAAGATCTGTATAATGATGTTAATGTGGGTGAGAACTTCCTCCAGTCGATTAGAAAGAACGCGGATAATCTAGGTCAGAGAAATGAGCAAGTGTCAGAGAACAGGGCTGAGCCGACTCATCCGATGCGTCAAGCACCGCAGCCAGTAGGGAAAAGTGGGGGTGGGGCTATACAAGACGAGGGAGAGTCGGCAAGGGTTCCTGTTAGAGTAGAGCCGCATCAGAATATGGGGTTTAGGGGAAATGACAGCAGCAACGAGATTGGGTCTGGTAGAGGTTTGGAAGTGACAGCTGGAAATGGATCCGGGATGCCATGTGTTGGGGGGCTTAGGGTTGAGCTAAAGCAGTCATCCAATAAACCAGCTGAATCCGTAGAGCAGACCGTGAATAACAGTGCTCAAAATAATCAACCAATGGTTCAGTATCAGCAGCCACGTGCTAGTATTGGAGCTGCAGCAAGCCCAGCAAATGTTGGAATCGTGGGGAATGTGACTGGGACCGGAGGATACATGCCTGGAAGTGGTGTTGGCGGCGGGACAGGTGGTGGGGGTGGAGGAACAATTCTTTTTGTTGGTGATTTGCATTGGTGGACAACTGATGCTGAGCTGGAGGAGGAGCTCAGCAAGTATGGGCCAGTAAAGGAGGTAAAGTTTTTTGATGAGAAAGCTAGTGGGAAGTCAAAAGGTTACTGTCAGGTGGAATTTTTTAACCCCGGTAGTGCAACTGCCTGTAAGGAAGGAATGAATGGGCATTTGTTTAATGGACGGCCATGTGTAGTTGCATATGCCTCGCCCTATAGTATTAAGAAAATGGGTGAAGCTCAGTTGAATAGAAACCAAAATGCAGCCCAGCCAGCAGTTAATCAACCGCGAAGAGGGCCTGGAGGACCTGGAGATGTGCCAGCTAAATCTGGTGGCGGTGGTGGCAACATGGCTATTAGTGGGAATTATCAAGGCAACGGTGATGGTCACAGAGGTTTTGGGAGAGGGAATTGGGGTAGAGGTAATGGTCAAGGAGCTATGGGAAATAGGGGGCCTATGGGTCCAATGAGGAACAGGGGTGGTGGAATAGGTGGTCGTGGTTTAATGGGAAATGGTAATGGATTTGCGCAGGGGCTAGGTGCCACTCCTCCATTATTACATCCTCAAACAATGATGGGTCAGGGATTCGATCCTGCTTTCGGAGGCCCCATGGGGCGAATGGGTAGTTATGGAGGATTTCCTGGTGCACCTACCCCACCCTTTTCAGGAATGTTATCTTCATTTGGACCTGTTGGAAATGTTGGTTTGCCTGGTGTTGCTCCCCATGTGAATCCAGCATTTTTTGGGAGAGGGATGCCCATGAATGGTATGGGCATGATGCCTGCTCCTGGATTTGAGGGGCCTAATATGGGCACGTGGTCAGATCCTAATATGGGTGGATGGACAGGCGAGGAGCATGGTGGGAAAGGAGGAGAGTCTAGTTATGCAGAAGAAGCTGCATCTGACCATCAGTATGGAGAAGGGAGTCATGATAAAGGGCCTCGGACAAATTCTACGAAAGAAAAGGACAGAGGTTCAGAAAGGGATAGGTCTGGCTCTTCAGATAGGAGGTATCAAGATGACAGAGAACCAGGCTATGACAGAGATATGCCTCGAGAAAAAGATACGGGACATGATCATGAGTGGTCAGAAAGGAGGCATCGTGATGGTAGTGTTGGTGGACGAGACAGGGAGAGGGACCGGGATCGGGACAGAGATCCTGGTCATTCCCGAGTCCGCGAGCGCGATCGTGGGAGGGAACGTGACCATGATCGCCATCGGGATGACCGAGTTGGATATGCTGATCATCATAGGTACAGGGACCGTGAGCCAGATTATGATGATGAATGGGACAGGGTAAGATCATCCAAGTCTCTAAGCAAATCGAGATTATCACATGAGGAAGAACATAGGTCAAGATCAAGGGATGCCGAATATGGGAAGAGGCGACGCCTAACCTCTGAATAATTAGGTGTTCAGTTAATCTCTCAGTATTGTAGTTCAGAGAGAAACTGATTAGGCACTAGGAAACTTTGGTTAACCATGATCATTCAGACTCTTTTACTAGCTGCTTTGTTGGATGCCTGGCTTCAGTTAACAGCGAAGAGTCATGCTCTTCAATATTTTCCCTAGTTTCTATGTTGTGAAATCTGTGATGGCTCCTTCTGAAGGATTATGGTTTTTCTCAGCACATGAATCAAGTAAGTTGTTTCATTACATGCATCTGTTTTACGTTTTGCATACAATAATTTGAACTCTTTGGCAGTTAGCTTCGGCTTTGCACGTCTTCCTTGATTAAATAGGAAGATATTCTATTTCTGGTACTGCTCTGAGAAAGCCATAGCTTTGCACAATCAAGCAGAGACGTGTAACTTAAAAAACAGAAATGATGGATTTGTTTCTGTCCTCATTTGATAATGTAATTTTGATCGACTCTTCCCCCACCCTACTCCTGAAAAATAGAAATGAAACCCAAATCCCACTGCATGGCCAAAACCAAAATGTGACCTATCCATATGAACATTATTTTTAGAGTTTAATATCTTGCAAAATGTGATGTTTTGCACACATAATGTTGGATCCTTACCACTAGCAAATATGTTCATCATTACTGTACTTCCTCTTTGGTCATATCTGTAAGTAAGTCTGTGATTGCACATCATTAACATTTATGTAATTGGTTACTTATAGTTGTGAGGTCTCTATTAAGTCTTTGACAATTCTTATCCAATTAAAGGCTTGTGTAGCAGTTAGAAATTTGTGCACTGCACTAACTAAAATTTTGTTGTCTAACTTCTGTCCTTGATAAGTAAATTATGTTGGAAATATCTTGTATTCTTTCTACTCTTGGTGTTGCATGGATATTCTTTTCTTTCATAGAAATCGTGGGTTAAACGGGGAGGAAATTGCATAGCCTGAGCATGGTACAAATGCAACTAATACTTATGGAGCTTACTCAAAATTGGGAGGTATCCTTTTGTCTAATATTAGCTGCCCATGATTATTTATTCTATCATTGGTTTTGATCTGTCACGGTTACTGAGATAGGTGTAGTGGTTTGATTGTGTACATTTAGCCCTGTTTGTCAAAAAATTCATTTTCAACCACACATTCTTCAAATAAAATAATTTTGCCCGTAAAAATTTTTCCTTAATTTTTAAGAACACATTCTCTCAAAAATTATTACATAAACTCATTTTCATATCAAAATGGGGCTCAAACAGGGGGCTTTTTAGTGTGCACTTTCGTGCATCTTCTAATTCCCTCGTTATATTGAAGGCATGTTACTCACCCACAAAACTTTAGAAGACGAATATCTTTTCGCCAATGAGAAACCTCAAAAGTGAATAGCTCATAATGATATGTAGTTGATAGGATTAAGTGAAATCTCTCTCCTCTTTTATGTGCAATCCAGAAGCTCATAAAAACATTCAATACATAATTCAGCCCATAGGTGTCCCCTCCTCCAGTGCAAAGGCCTCCAAAGAACAGCATGTTTGGTTGGACTAGTATTAGGAGGGGAAGTGGAAATGAACCACATATAGTTTGTCTGGTAAGAAACAGAAGAGGGCGTGACATAGAAGTGGAGCTTCCAAATTGAAGTGGTTGGACCAAATAATACTAAGCCCCTATTTGGTTTAGCTAAAAAACTGATTTTTAGTCGATTTTGATAAAAAAAAAATGATGAAATGTGCGGCTAAAAAGTTGATAAAGTTGTGGGTTTCATGAAATGTGTGGTTGAAAATGGGATTGAGGAAAAATGAGTTCTAGAAAATGGAGCCAAACAAAGGCTAAATTAACTGTTAGTATATATTGTTGGATAACCAGGGTATGACAGAAAGTTAATAAAAAATGTTAAACTCGTCCTCAATTTCTCATCCCCTTCGCGAACTCTTTTCTTTCACCAAACAGTGCAATGGAATAATACACCAGTAGAGTTGTGTTTGAGCATGGTGTAGCTGAAACAAGGGCATGAAAATCAGAAAATACAAATGACAAGTTAAGGGAAATTGGCAATGTTGTGGTGTAACTGAAACACAATTTCTTCTATTAATCGTGAACCACTTTATTTCAGGGGGATTTCATTTGGGAGTCTTTTGTTTATTATTCCTTAACCGTCGCCGCCGCCACCACCACCACCACCAAAACAGGGAAAAGTCAAAAGCTATTGAGAAGATTTTCAATATATGAAGTACACTACTTTGAGAACTATATTTCTAGGCAGAAGTGGTAATTTGTTGTTTACATTTAGACTTCTTTTGGCAAAGTCTATAAATCATTATAAATGATTGAACTTCATTTCAACCACATATTCAATGGACTCACAAGTAGTATCTACTTATCTACCACTCATTTCTATTTATTCATAAATTAAACAGTTTATAAATTCTTCCCAAACGGAGGCTTAATTGAGTTATTGACAATTGACATTTGATTTATATCATGTTATTCTTTCAATTCTTAGATGGAAGGATATGATTCTGAAGCTGTTCTACTGGAAGTCTGGATGGATGGGCAAAGCTTTAGTCTGGAAGATGATATGACATGGTTAAACCTCTTATCCAATATTGCGTTGCTAGTCGAACCTTTTATTTGAGTATTCAAACATTTCATTTGCCTTTTAGTATAATGTCGCTCGAACAATATAATGTTGTGGATGATGATCATGGCTTGAAACGCTGGAGTGTTGAGATCGGGTGGATAATTTACAATGTTGCTATTTGAATGTGATGTATTAGGCTTGAAGACTCAGGATGTTGAGCATGTACCGCCTTTTCTGTATGATTTCTTTTGTAATTTTACCCCCTTTTTTTGTTAGGCGTAATGTGTTAAACATGCCATTTATGTCAAAATTATGTAGAATGCTAACTATACAATAATGGGGATTATTTAACCCACGAATTGTACGTCTAAATCACATGTATATATTACACACAAATTAATCTTTATTCAGTAATGTAGTAGATATCGTTCTTTTTGCGTCATTTTCTCTGTACTTGTATGTAGTCGTTAGTTGTGTTGTCCTGCATTCCTCTTTCCCTTGAATTTGAACTCGCAAAATTCAGGATATAGTGGTGCTGAAATTGGCTAAGCCTGGTCACTTCCATCCTGCGGCCTGCTCGTTCTGGCTTTTCAAAATGGGAAAATTAGCCTATACCCATTTTTTTTTTTCAAAAAATTGATATATCCCTCCCTACTTACTCTTATTGATAATTTGCCCTAATTAAAATTTTACTTGAAAAATGCCCTCTTTTATGTTGTATAAACATTTGACAAACATTAACCTAATATAGTTCATAACAAAACCTAATTCTCTCAGCCTCCACCTTCCACCGAGACACTTCACTGCCGTGTTCCAAATCCTCTTCCGGCGTTGTTGCCACCAATTCCACCACTAGTGATTATATCTCCCGTTTATGCCAACGATATTGCGATTGACATCCGGCATTGATCTTGTGGGCTGTGAGCTTGAGGAAGTTGGGTGAAACGAACAATTTTTCTAAACGTGATACAAAAGGTTTTCCGATGGAATCTTATTTCGTCCAAGTTGTTTCGGAATAGGATGACCAGGCCGTCTTCAAAAATCTGTAAACGGTGAAAATGAAAGAGACCTGAGAATCCATCAATTTTAAAAATAGAAGAGAGTCACGAACTAAGGGAGCTCCTATCTCCAGTATGTAACTTGTTATGTTACTCCCCTTCTTCTATTTGGCTGGACTGGGCTTGCTCATCTAATTGACAATTCCAGTTGCAGTATGTGCCAAAAATGGTAATTTTATTAAAACCAGTTGTTTGGTCCAGCTATAGTACAAAGTAAAACGAAAAAAGGAAAAAGAAAGTTTTCTTTTCATCCAAATTATGATTATGTCTCCATTATATATATTTCCTCAGTTTGACTTGTGAATAATCTTTGATGAAGAAAATGCTGATACTATTAGAAGTATGACTTGGAAACAACGAGGCCTTCTACGTGTAGACATGATCGACTCTATTGAGTTTATCGCTAAATAAAACTTTGTTAGTGGGCTGAGTCAGACACTATTCTTTTATAAGCTCGTTTTAAAAATGAATGATATTTGAATGTATTCATTATGTTTATAAGTTGTAACAATGAGATCAGAACACACATCATTCATTTCGACTGAAGCGATTTAAATATAGTTACATCAAATAAAAGACTACTATTGCATTGACCGTTGAAAAAAATTAACTGTTGTATATTCAAATACATCAATATTCTCCTTTAAATCATCAATTTATGGAAAAGACAAGGAAGGAATATGTAATTTTTGACGAAAGAATTTATTCTTTAACTAAAAAAATATCAACTCAACTTTTAAGTTTCTTATGGACTAAGAATACAACAAGAAGAAGAAAAAAATCACTTTTGAACAAGAACTTTACAACAATTGAATCACTCTCTCTCATTAAAAGAAAAGAAAGTTTCTATGAAAGAGAAACAATATTAAGGTTGCTAAGTCAGTTGGAGATCTTACTATGTTCCCGTTTGAGCCATATTAAAATTTTCATTTTCATTTTTTATTCACTTTTAACCACACATTTTTCAATAAAATAATATTTTCCATCACATCAATAATTTTTTTTTTCAAACACACATTGCCCATCAATTTACTATTCCAGAATACATTATTCCAAAATAATGTGACTTAAACACACCCTATATTACATTGTATCAACATTTTTAATAGAAATATTGGGTTTGCCACTGACACTTTGCCTTATTAATCATTTGACTTGCCTATATATATATATATATCGAACCTTTTTCTTTTGTATTATTCTATAATTCAAAAATGTGTTGCATAAACATATGAGACCTCATCATTTCAAAAGCAAGAAAACTTTATTCTTAGCAATTTTTAGGGTCGACTAGGTAATGTTTCATCACTATTCTATCGTATTCGTTGATAGATGTGCTAAAAGAATTAAATCAATGAGATCTCAGAGATGCGTCAATACTAGAAAACGACAAAACTCATTTTATAAGGTTAATGAAGATTTATGTTGATTGTCAACCTCTCGAATTTTGGACCAAACATCCTAAACAAACGTAGGTGTGAAATGATGTTTTGTAAAATTAGAAGTAAAAAATAATTATTAATTTAAAAATCAATTAATTGATGCCTAACCTAACCTGCTATCGGCACTAATCGCTATAGTATTACTCCCAAAAACAAAAAACAAAAAAAACAAAAAAAACAAAATGAAAATTAGGGTTGACGGAAGAGATGAAGAGCGGTGCTATGATGACAATTCCCATTGGGTAAATAGAAATCCATTAACAGCCACACACGTACCAGATGTGAAATCAATGGTCCATATTACTCCGCTCACGATCGATCGTAAGATGGGAAACTCGCCCTAGAGTTATCGACAAACCAGCGATTCAGTTACGTCCACGTGTACTCTTAGATCTCATTATTGCAGCATTTGATCCAACGGACCTCGCATTCTCTCCACGCCGAATTCCTCTTCACTCTCTCTCTAAAAAAGTTCTCTCTAGGACTCCGTTTTTTTTTCGAATTCGCCGGAGAAATTAGCTTCTGAATTTTCATTTTTCGTACCCTTTTTTGGATTTTTGTAGTATTTTCCACCGTTTTTGCTTCTTTTTTTAATTTTCCTAGCTATTTGTGTACTTTACTGTTTGATTTTTCTGGTATATTTTTGTTTGTTATGGTTTTATTAGGTTCTTGATTGTTCTACGGTTAAACTTTAAAATATTTCCTGATTTTGGTATACTAGTGCGATTATAGGGAGTTCTTGTTGCAACAATATTAATTTTGAATGCTGTGAAGTTTTTCTTTCTTTCTTTTTTAAAAAAAAATAAATTTAGCCTGATTTTTATCTTCTGTTGAATTTTTGCAATTTTTTTTATTTTGCTTTTTTCTCCGTTGTTTTAGATTCTTGATTACCTATTTTGGTATTCCAGAGGGATTATAGTTGTGAATTACGTGTTTTATATATATATTTTTTCCTGTTAGGAATGTAAGAGTTTATAATTGAATATATAAACCAAAGCATCGGAGCTTCATCCGTTTTTTTTTTTTAAATATTTTTCTATTTTCTGTGGAATTAAACATCCTTTCTGGTATCAAACACTGTGAATGATCAATATAAATCTTACGATTTTGAGTTCAAAGCAGTTTTGGTATCTCGGTAGCTCACTAATGCCAAAATACTGAAAATCATATCCAAAATTGTAGATTCTCCTTTAAATATCGTATTGCCGTTTTCCAACAGTAGAAATCAGCGTCTCAATTTACACTGTCGTGTGAATTCTTGGAAGAAAGAAATGGCGGATTCTGATAATGAATCGGGAGGAAACAGAGACCACAACTCGCATAACGAGTCCTCCCCAAGAGAGCAAGACAGGCTTCTCCCAATCGCAAACGTGAGCAGAATCATGAAAAAAGCACTTCCCGCGAACGCAAAGATATCGAAAGATGCAAAAGAAACAGTGCAAGAGTGCGTATCCGAGTTCATCAGCTTCATCACCGGAGAGGCGTCCGATAAGTGCCAGAGGGAGAAAAGGAAGACAATCAACGGCGATGATTTACTTTGGGCGATGACCACTTTAGGATTCGAGGAATACGTGGAGCCGTTGAAGATTTACTTGCAGAGGTTTCGTGATATGGAGGGGGAGAAGAGTGCAATGGCCGGAAGAGGGGAGAAGGACGGCGGCGGGGTAAATGGCAGCGTGGTAAATATGGGTACTTCTGGCGGTGGTTATGAGGGGATGTATGGAATGATGGGGCATCAGATGCAGCAGGGACAAGTTTACGGGTACAATCAGATGGGTGGCAATGGATCCGGAAAAGTTGGGTCGGGTTACCATATCGGATCCGGGTCTTCAGCTGCCAGGGGGAGACCAAGGTAATAGTTTGATTTGCTTCTATTGATTGATAATGATGTAACATTAGTAGTATGTGTTGAAATATGAAATTACAGTATTCCCACATATATATATATATACGTATGTACTTCATCTTTATATATGTGTATCTATGAGTTTGGTTTTTGACATTATAGTATTGATTTCTGTTACTTGGGATTATAGTTTCTGAGTTTTGGGCAGAAAAGAATTATGAAAATTGAGTCGCAACTGGTTCCTCAGAAGTGTCACGACATCTCAGACTGGTGTAATTGCAGTTAGTACGGTTTCTTTATTTGAGCTGACTTCGAGGGAAATTTGTGCTTGGTGACACATCACATGATTTTTAAATGGAATTTTGGAAATATTATTCTAATCATATATTTTGTGATTGCTTGGTTAATGGAAGAGTAATAGAAAGTTCTATAACAATGAAGAGAAATGATACTTGTACAGGAAAAATCCATTAGCAGTTTTATGCGTGGAGATGGCAGCACCACCTGATTAACTATTTTTAATTAAACGAAATATTGTCATTTGACATTCTGTAAATTTATTGCATTTTTCCTTGGTACATTTAGCAATGGTGGTAGGCGTACTTTAGAATTGTGAGACCGAGTGATTGCAAAGAGACAAGGGCGGGGCCACCACTTGAACTACTGCAATTGACTAGACCCCAGCCCTCTTGTTCCTAGATTTTGGCGCAGACTTGCATAGACTTATTTTGCTTTTTTATGTAATGTTTAATTATGGAGCTTGTTTGTTTGGGAGATTTTTGAAAGTTGCATTTCTAAGTCATGTTAATTCTAGAGCTTGTCGGACAAATTTTTTTCAAGTGGAAAATAATTTTTTTTTTTTGGGGAAAAAATGTGATTAAAAAAATTATTTTTTACAAAAAATATTTTAGACAAATGAGGGTTAAACATGATAGGTGGCCTGGTCTAATCTTGGATCCACTGGAGATTTGTAGATGTTCCTCCACTGAAGATTAGTATGTTGTAACACGTACAAAAGTTGGTTTGTCTTTATTCAAGAGTGCTCCACTTATGCTTTTCACAGTTAATCCACTAGCTTAAGAACAACACTTCTTTCCGGATTTTATATCGAACATCTTGTCCGATAAAAATCAGCACTTTATATCAAGAACTTTATATTTTCTTCATCTTTTAATTACGAGCAACTGTTTGGGAAAATCGTTCCAAGTAACGAACGAAGAAATGACTTCATTACTAGTATAAATTAATTTACTGATACTGCCATGTTATTCAGTGAAAACATAAAATTTCCGATAATAAACCAAAATTACAAATGCTTTTTGCCATGAGATCATATGAACCAGAAGCCTAAAAACGAAAGAGAGAGAGAGTTGATGTTCCAAGCCTTTTAAAATCAACACAAAATCGTATACAAGTATGTGGAGACGATAACTACAATCAGTGTTGATACACTGATTCAAGGAACAGTACACTATAGAAAAGGATAATTGTACATAGCAAGCTACAATCTGCATCATTTAGTTCGATGAATTTCTATGGAACAAGAATCTTCCGGTTAAAAACACTAATAACAAATTACAACTGGCTTAACTTGGAGATGCGGTTATAGAACTACAACGGCAAGATCAACATAAATTATAGCTGGCTTAACTTGGAGATGTGGGTATAGAACATTAGTGGCAAGATCAACATAAATTATGACGATGGAGCTATAGACAATGATAGGTCGGATGTTACCCTATGCTTCATGTGATGTGTTTTCTTCGTAGGTTGTCAGGCATGTACACCACGGCTAGAAGATTGTTCAACGTTCTTCTCATTATCACCTTCATCCTCTTCATCTTGTTCTTCGGCTAGTTTTGTTAGCTCATCCTGAATCATGAGCTTTATTGATGATTTTCTTGGCGTCAGGTCCACATCGAATCGCTTCACTGAAACAGTAAGGAGTCTCAGAATTTTAACCAGTAACGAAATACTAAGAAAAAACAAGAAATTTTCAGATTCTATTACCGCTGTAAGAGGGTGTTTGGTAGAAATTAAAATTAAAAATATAGTCGTTATTGTTGACTTTTATTAGATGGGTGGGACCCAATATCGGTCATATTTTCAATTTTAATTGGATTTTAAGCCGTACCAAACATGCTCTAAATAAGAAAAATTTCAGGGTTCATAGCAGCACAATTGCAACACTTTTCAAGTAATCTAACATCCTATAATCTGTCTACGCCAAGTTGCCAAGCCATCCTAAACAACAAGAAAATGAAAAGGTGCAGGGGATTCTTACCTATTGTATGGCTTAAAGATAGTAAAATTAAATATTGAAAGCTTACCTAGTTGCTTTAGAATATCAGTGAAGGTGGCCTGCGAAAAAAAAAAAGGTACATAGCGTATGTAAGAAGCAGAACAAAAAGACATGGTAACTAAGAAATCACTTGAATAACACAAATAAATGTCATGCAAACAAGTTGGACCTGCATTTAACCTTTTAACTCGATTTCAAAGAAAAGCATATAATATAAGATTGAAGAGTAGAAGTCCACAATTCTTTTAGATGATTTCTCAGGAAACAAATGCAGCACTGCTTGTAAGTTCTCTAAAAGACAACCAAGCAAAATTTGAGGATGCAAAATAACAGCATAGTTTCCCACGTGAAGGTTTCAGGTTTAGAATGTTGTGCTGAGGCCAAAATCTAAAGTATAAGAAGTTCAAAAGACAATCTCATCTTCGGTTCTCTCGTCTCCCACATAAACACTGAAGAGGGAAGGATATATTGAAATCCTATGATGCACCGTCCGTGTCGGATACGCATTAAAAAAAGTAAAGACACGACACATCAACGACACGTTGATTAAATTCTTAAAAAATCCTCATTTATATACTATAAATTTAGTTTTATAATTGTTATTAATTTTTCTTGTTGAAATCTTTTAAACATGAGTCCATATTTGTTACTTGCCAATAATTTTGAATTAACAATATATTATATTTTTTTATATATATTTCTAATATAAAAAGAAAAATGATTACAATAGAGTGTCCAAAAAGTGTCGGTATCGACTCGTATCCGACAGACACGACACGTGTCGGACACAAACACACTACTCTAATTGAAGTGTCCGTGCTATAGAGTTGAAATCAAAACCATTTGACGATGGAACAGAGAACTTCAGATCCTCACCGTATTGAAGTCCACCTCTTTGAGGATCTCACATATTGAATTTTTAAGTTCATCGTCAGTTGGCTTTACTTTGTCCTCCTTGGACTTGGCCTTACCCTTCGCAACCTTCTTACCTTCATTAGGACAGAAACAAGAAAGCTTTAGAAAAATGGATTCTCATGAAAAGGCCCTCACAGAAGTTCTGAACCATAAAGCCGTTCAGGGTGTTCAGATTTAGGGATGGTATGAACCATAAAGCCATCACAGAAGATCTGAACCAAATAGTCCAATCATAGGAAAATAAACTACAATTCTCACCAGTCGTCTCTTTTGCCGCGGAATTCTTTAGAGTTGATGTCTTCTTCTTAACTGCTTCATTTTTCTTCTTACCCGAAGACTTTATTGCACTTGTATCATTATCGGGTTTTGAGCGACTAGATGGTGATTTTGCAGGTGCTTTTTTAGGCAGAGTAGCCTTCTTAGAAATCGTAACTTTCTTAGTTTTGGCTTTTTTACCAAATCCCTTCTTCGCTGGAGACTTTGTTTTACCTCGCTTTAAATTTCCTTTGTCATCATCGGACTCGTCTTCAGATGCTCTTTCCTTCTCACTTTCACCTTGTTCAGACATCTCATTTTCTGATCTTTTGGGAACACCATTAACGGTTTCCTCTTCATCTGTTTCATCTTTCTCTTCTTCTGTTTCGTCATCAGATTCAGGCATGCTCTTTATCTCCCCACCCTTTTCAGATGCACTATCAGTTCTCTTTTGAGTCTGAAAATACGCCAGAAATAAAGTTTAATAATGGGTAGTTTCATCTAAATTCCAATACATCTTCCACAATGTTAGTAATTGTGCTTTCTTTGATTGACCACTGAGCTTCCATTTAAGAAGAATATAGAGTCAACGATAAGCATGTGTGTTTTTCATTTATTTATTTATGTATTTTGGAATGAAAAAGTACATATCTAAAGAGAGAAATATTACAAACAAAGGGAATACCTTGGCAGAGTACAAACCTACAGACAACACCCACAGTACAAGCCTACAATTAATGAGAAAGGGAATACCTTGGCAGAGCCTTTTGAAGATGCATTCCCAGATGCTGATACAGTGCTTTTGCTGACCCTCTTCCGCTTTTTGTCCTTGCTCGACTGGTTGGCATACATGAGATTTGTAAATATACAAAGAGCCAAGCGAAAAGGAAAAAAAAGAAAGGTTGGACTTCGTGTTGAACCTGTTCTTTTTCAGCAAGCAATTCAGTGGTTGTTGCACAAGGATCCATGAAAAAATCTGTCAACTTTGCGATTATGTCTTCCTGGATGCATGATGAACAACAAATTGAATTTTAATCTTGGAGAAGAAGAAATGCAGGAGAGATATGGTACATGACTATTATAAAACGGCAGCAGTACCATATTGTTAACAATTTATCTAGAACACACATGCAAGTGTATCCCATAATAAGAATGCATGTGAAGAAATGTGCAATGAGGGGTGGAGCTATGCAAGTAAGAAAGAAAATGTATAATTTCCAGGAATGTGAAGCAGAGAGATCTCTGCATACCTTCTTTGTAGTAGACTTGGAAATTGATATATCGAGAACGTCACAGACTTCCACCAACTTTTCTTTGACGCACTTGTCAAGTTTTTCTTTTAGTTTCCTCATTTGCTTTTCCTAAGACATGCATATTCAAAGTGCTGAGCTATGCCAATGTTTCAAAGAAGTTCCAAATAGATATTTTACAATCACCAGATAACTTAATATAATCTCTTCTTTACCTCGTCATCATGCCACACAAATCCAGAAAATCTAGATATATTGTTCTTGACATCAGCTGCCTGCAGAATTAGGTAGAAGTATAAGCATGAGTCAACTATTGGAAGTTATCAACAAAAGCATGAAATGGACCCAACTACAGCATATCAACATTTTATAGCTGCCAGAAAAGCACATTAGGAGCACCAAAGTTACTTTAAATACCGACGTAAATTGGCAGGAACTGGCAAAAAGTGGATGAATATTGTTGCTAACACCATTTGTTTAAGCAAAACTCAGGGTTATATAACTCAACTTCGATATCAACATCACACAAAAATAATAGAAAAAAACATTTAAAAAAGAAAATGGTCCAAAAATTAAGTACTTAAAGCATCTCCAACGGAGCTGTAAAATTGGTCCTCATTTACATCTTGGTGGATTTAAATTCAAATTTTGCTCTAATGGGAAGATCTAATTCCAGTTTTTGCCTCTTGTGATGTTTTACATCTTCTTCCGCAAAATGCAATTTGTGTTTCCTTTGCATCTCTTCATTGGAGAGGATTTCAGCGACTTTAGAGAACTAAATCACAATTTAGAACAATTTTTACACCACGATTGGAATTTGGAGATGCGCTTAGGGTGCCAATTTTTTGCAAGTAAAACTAATTGTGACTTATTTACTTTGGGAATAGTACCATGATATTCAAAACGCATTAAGGTATCGGAAGACACAGATATGCTCAACAACTTCAAACAATAAAGTTTTTCAGATGCATGACACACAGGACATATTTTCTAAAACTTAAGGAAATGAAAATTCCAGCCATTTTCAACATGATCCAATTATCAAACTGACAGGAACACTGCATTGTGAACTAAGAAATACAATTCTAGACCCAAATGAACCATAGAGGAACGCCAGAATATTAAGTATGAACTCAAAAGCTTACTTTTCCCCTCCTTCCAAAAAGAATTGTATGCAGCAACTTGGAAGTTTCATCGCTCTTCCTTCTTGACAACTTGTATGCCACTGAAACAAAAATGTGGTTCAGAAAGTTCGTTTGTACAGCCATGTAACTGAAATCATTGAAAAATTGATTAAAAAGAAAAATAGACGAAGGTTTGGTTCAAATGGAACAGAAGAAACATAATACTCAAAATTGTAACAAATCAAGCACAGGATTGACGGGAAGAAACAACTCAACTACCTATTAAGAGGAAATGACTAGCACAAATGCAATAGATAACGAGGGAAGAGTTCCCACATTTTTTTAAAAAGAAGATTTATAGACTATCTTAGGCATTCATCTGTCCATGTAGTAGCTCATTGATTTGATGAGCTAGAAATGCAAAGGATATAGGAAGGTAAAAGATTCATCCCAAATATCAGCGTATAATTAGATAAAGAAAATCTACTCTAAAAGACCATGAATTCCGACACAACACACAGGATGGAGAAACATAAGTTTTGGTTGATTAATGTGCTGTGGTAGTGTTTAGTATTTCAGAGGGGGACTTGAGAACTTTCTTCTACTATGATTAGTGATTTGGTCAAAATATCGATACATTGTGATTTGCACCAGAATTCAAGGAAAAAATGCACGAAGCCAGCAAGGTGTATCAAAATAAAACTTTACAATCGTTCAACTTCTATTTTCCCTCATAAACAATCTTGGATGATGCCCAAAACTTCACTCATTATACAGGTTTATTAAGAAGTGTAATTAAAAAATGGTGACGCCATGACAAAATCATATGAATGGAACTCTTGACAAATTGCAACATGAAGGTATAAGCTGATGCATATGCATGGATGAAGTGGAGGTATCCAAATACTTAAAAAGTGTACCATTAGGAATATCTTTCAGTGCAGTTCCACGGCCCTGCAAACGAACACTGGTATGTCACAAGGTAAATCTTCAGAGAAAAAGTCAATGAACTTCATGAATGCATTGCAACAGTAAATTTAATCCATTGAGTGCCTGAAAACGAGAAAGGAAAAATTCAGAAAACACACCTTTTCAATTCGGAATTCCTTAGCACTATCTTTCTCAACAATGGAGACCAACCTTTCTACAGATTTCCGTTCACGTACAGGACGTTGAATTGCAAAAGCTGTAGGGCTTATCGGCTCTTTCGTCTCTATATGGGCTTTCCGCTCTTTTGGTTTTTCCTGAGTTGGGGTTTTCAGAACCTTTTCTCTCTTCTCTTCAGCTTCATTCATCTTATTTTTCTCCTTTTTCGCAGCACTACTTTTTGTTCTCGGACGCTTCTTTGAGCCTCTTTTCTCTTTATATTCTTCCAGTTTTTCTTCCTCTTTTGCTCCACCAAGCCCCTTTTCAACCTTATCCTCAGTCTCCTCCTTGAGGATCTCCCCAGAGTCATCATCCATTGCCTCGTTCTTGGTTGCTTTCTTCCCTGTATCTTCTGTGGCTCCAAGCTCTTCCTCTCCAGTATCTTCGTTTCGTTCTTTGCTTCCACCTGCTAAATTTTCCTCCTCCACTTCTTTTACTTCAGTTCCCTTGCTTTCTTTGATCTCTTCTTTGTCTGCATCCATTTTCTGAGCCTCAAATTTCCCATCATCCTTTTTATCTTCAACTATTTCTGTCACTCCATTTTTCTGCTCATTCTTCTCCGTCTCAGCCTCAATCTTTTCCACCCCCACATCATTCACATCTGCTGCCTCGGGCTTCTCAGAAACCTCTCCTTCACCCATTAACCTCACAGTTCAGAACTTCACCAAAACCTTCCTCTATGAATAAACTAAACTCCATTAATCAATTAAGAAAAGAAAGTCTAATATTGAAAATTTAATTGGCAAACCAGAACTGTAAATCAATAACTTATAGAAGCATAAAAGAGAAAACTACCGAATTATACCTATGCATAAATTTATTTTTGCTTGGGCAAGTACGCGCTTGTTTGTGAATTACATGTATCTAAACTGAATTCTAGGACATGGACTCGTGGAGAGAACTACAAGCCCAAAAAAGGCCAACAGTATCTCACCGAAGTCATTACCTTATTAAAACTTCTAAAAAACAAAAGATTTTCCTCAAGCGGCAACGAAATAAGTAAAAACATAAAAATCTCCGAAAATTCGAAGAACCCTAACCTCCAAATACAGTAATTTTCACCCTCAAAATTACCAAAAAGAAACAGAAATACGCAAGCATCAGAAATTCACAATTCCAGCGAAACGCGAAACTTACACAAATTTACGCAACGTTTCCAGTTCCAGAAACTGGAGCTCCAAATCCAATCACAGCTCACTCTGTCTTTGCGTCAACGTTTCACACTTCGAACCAGAATCTCACTGTCTCGGGTGGGATTTTATACTGCGGACTTCAAACTCGGATTCCAAATCGTGTTTAATGGCGTGTCGCGCGGGGGAGAGGGTGGCGGAGACACGTGGCGAAATTCTGAAACGTGAACTGAATTGACGGCTGAAGTGCCGTTTTGGATCGGCGCCTTGAATCAACGGTTATATTCTTTTTGAACGTTCTTTACCAGACTACTAGGACGATTAGCGTTGACTTACGGCGATATTTAGTCAAACCAAATTCTTTATTCTTTATATTCATTTTCAACTACATACTTATTCAGAGTGTGTTTGGTAAAGATTAAAATCGAATTAAAATTGAAAAATTAGTCGTTATAGTTGACTTTTATTAGACGAATGAGACCAAATAACGTCTATATTTTCAATTTTAATTAGATTTTAATCATTACCGAACAAGCACTCGATAAAATATTTTATACGTAGACTTAAAATTTTTTTCCTACTTTTCAAACATACATTTTTCAAAAAATCATTATCCGAAACTCCAATTTTTCAAAATAATAATAATAGGAATTAAAATCTAAATTTTAATTTACGTCAAAATAAAAAAATTTAATGAATGAGATTCATATTGAAAAATGCAAATTTAGAAAATGAGTAAAAAAAGGAAGAAAGTGCAAAAAATTGATTTAGGGCATGTTCGACTTTGCTAAAAATCCAATTAAAATTGAAAATATAGTTGTTATTAGGTCTCACTCGTCTAATAAAAGTCAACAATAACGGTTAGTTTTTCAATTTTAATCCGATTTTAATTTCTACCAAATACGTCCTTAATCTGTGCACTCCATGCTTTTTTAGAAAGAAAAAAAATCAATTTGACATAATCCATAAACCTTGGGTCTATTATAAAATGAGGGAGGAAATTGTTGAAAATGTCTTGTTGACCCAGCCAATTTTCCCCAATAGTCGTTGATCATGTTAAAAAAAGTAAAAACTTTCCCAATTTTACCCTCAAATGGAAAGAAGATGGGCATCTGGGTTTGGGGGCATAATGCCCAAGTTATTTATTTATTTTTTTACTTTTTCTAAAAATATTAATTTCTAATTATATTATTTAATATTAATTATA
>CAIGRL010002727.1:0-12961 GCA_903798325.1 Fraxinus xanthoxyloides | reverse complement strand
AGGTGATCAAATGTTGGAATCCTTTATATGTGAAAGACTTTGATCAGGAGGAGTGTGAGAAAGGCACGTCTATTACTTCTATTAGGTGGAGACCCATTATCTACTTAGGTTTGGAGAAGTGATGTGGTGATAGATGATTATCCTAAGGACTTATGATCTATTGTGGCTTACCGTTAGACATGGGTTGAATGATTAGTCTAGTAAATATGGTGGACGATGAGGTGAGATATGTGTTCTTGAGGTGTGAGCAACATGGAATGGGATATGATAAGTGTGGTGAGATCTTCTCGTGAGGTCATTTATGCATTTGTTGCATATATGTTGGCCTCTTGATTAATTGGTGTTAATCTTTTTGTGTGAACGTGTCTTTGTGAAACGATGTATGTGCTATTCTATATGATATCTCCATCGCATGTTTATTTGTTCTTGATTGATTATTGTATCTACTTCTATATGGGTGTACTTGACCTTAGTCCTGACGAGTATATAGAGTAGGTATGGTATGTGTTTCAGGTTTGAAACATGAGGTAAGGTCTGTTATTCCAATTTTATTAGTTACCTTGATTATTTAAGTATAAAATGTGTGTTTTGGTTGCTTACAGATTTATTGATAATCAAGGTAGAGATTTGTTGGGTTTGATACCCAATAAATCCGGGAGATGATGTTAAACCATTTTTAGTTAGGATTATACTTTACAGGCCTTGACCGATGGTTGAAGTTGTATATCGACACTACAATTGTCTAAACTAATCTACTTTGACCATTTGAAGTAACCTAATCTAATTAGTGCTGCTCGTGCCCCAACCCAAAACTCTTGGATGACTTTTTTTTCTGTTGACAGTCCACTTATTTTCTATTAGGCCTAATTATGTTCTAACCCTAAAAGCTAATATCCAACCCTTATATATTTGTGCTTGTTACTGTTGCTAACTAGAGTGGAAATATTAATAGACTTTTGTTTGAGAAGAAAAACGACGGTTTTGGCTTGCTTCGTGCTCAATGCCTTATGCTATTGTCCATTCTCTTTTCTCCTACCTTGGTGGTTGATCCCTGTTGCTAAAATATTCTCCATCCCTAGTCTTTGTGGGCAGTTTCAAGAGCAACTGATTTTGGCATAGTGGTTTGGGATTTGTAATTGTGGTGTTGATTGGTCATATTTGAGCCCGGATTTCGTGAAGAATCAAGTTCATTATTCAACAATAACAATATAATAATGATAATAATACCGTTTCATCTATAAACGTAAAGCCTGAAGAAAGTATGCAATATCAAATTCATCTGTCACTTATGACTTATCAGTATATAATACCCGTCTCTCCAATATTAGATAATTTTAGCAATAAACTGGCATAATCAGAATCTCAACTTCTCTATACATTAAACAACAATAAATTGTTTGTAGATGTCATTAATAATTTTAACAAAAACTGTTATTGTGATCCCAACTTTTAGTAAATGTTAGTCATGCGAATCATACTTTGAACTCTGCACTACTTAATAAAGTAAATGAAAGAAAATGTTCTAAATATAATGATGGAAACGTCATGTAGCATAGAGAGGAAACTTAATAGAATCTAATGCCATTGTATATTCTCTTACTCTATAGAATAACATCTCTCTCAATTAATCAAGTAGTTGATTTAACGTCGAAGTGTATCCATGAAGAACTAACCCATGTCTAATTGAAAAGGTGCATCAGCTTGTAGTATCAAGATTTCTTATCTTATTGAAAACCATTTCCACATAATTTGTCATAAATTTCTCTCAACTCATTAAACTATTTGGTTTGTGACCCAAATTCATTTGGATTTTTTTAGGAAAATATTATTTCCTTTATTCAAGTTGTTTTATTGGGAAAATATCGTTTCATTTATTCCATGTGTTTTTTAAACTATTTCCATCTTTAAGAATATTTTTAGGGTTTTGATGTCACCTATATATAGTTGGCTCTTTTTTAGAAGTTCATTTATTACAGAATTTAGAATAATTGTGAGAAACACAATTGTTGTAATTCTTTTTACATTATAGTTGAATAAAATCTTCAATTCCTCTGCCAAATTAAACTCATCTTTTGTTCATCTTGTTGTTGTGATCAATACTTTATATTGTGCCGTATAACCTCATTCTGCCTCCAACAAATGGTATCAGAGCTTTTATTTTTTGATTTGTTCGAGATTCTTGTTCTTCATGACAATCATGCAGTATGATATTCCAATTTTGGATAACAGTACTAAATTCTCATTGTGGTAGGTGAAGATGCGAGTTATACTCGCGCAGATAAATTTGGATGATGCGTTGTTGGGATTTGATAAGGTTCCCTCAACTTGGTCGACGGAAGAGAAACAACATAAGCATCGGTAGACACTTTCACAAATTCATCTTCATCTTTCGAAATACATTCTACTGGATGTTTTAAAAGAGAAAACGTCAGCAGTTTTGTGGTTGAAGTTGGAGCAATTGTGCATAATGACTAAAAGTCTAACTAGCAAATCGCACCTAAAACAACGTTTGTATTCTCATTGTATGACATAAGACGGATTTTTGGAAAATAACCTGGCTATTTTTAAAGAAATCATAGCTGATTTGAAGACTTTGGAGGTAAAATATGATGAAGAAGATTTGACCTTAATCCTTTTGTGTTCATTGCTCATTTCGTTTTTGTCGTTTAGAGACACGATTTTATATAATCGTGATATTTTCCACGTTGAACATGTGTACAATACTTTGTTTTCAAAGGAGAAGAAAAAACATCTAGGTGGATTGGAAGCTATAGATGGAGAATACCTTGTTGTTCACGGAAAGGGCTTGTTCAAATCTAATTTCATTAATCAAAATTGTTTTTATTGCAGGAAGAAATGACATATCAAAAGGGATTGCAACAAGTTGCAGAAAAAAAATAAGTAGGCTGCAAATTAGAAGAGAAGGCAATCAAATACTTCAGGTGAAGCCGATATCCCAGAGGACTATTTGAGTGATGGGAATCTTTTGACTATTTCGACGGTGAATTTAAACTTGACGAGGATTAGATTGTGGATTCCATACAGGATTTGTTTGCAATATATGAAATAGTTTCGACAGGTGTTGTGGTTATAGGAAATAATACACCTTTTGGGTAGTTGGTAGAGTCAAACTTAAGCTGGTGGATGAGATAGTTAGAATACTCGATCAGGTTCGACATGTTCCAAATATGAATAAAAATCTCATCTCGTTGAGTATTCTTGATTAAAAAGGTACAAGTTCTTTGATGGAGGTGTAGTTTTGAGAGTTTGCAAAGGTGCCCGTGTTGTGTTAGAGGAGTAAAAAGGATTCTAGTTATACGTCTTGGAAGGGGAAGTTAGTTTTGTTCTTGTTGAAGAGTTCAATTCATTCCTTACAGTGTTCTCTAGGTGGAGAAATTTTAGAGTTTCGTTCATTGTGGTGGAATTTGTGTCAAGGTGGAGATTGTAGGGTTTGTGCCTCAAATTTGATTGGGTTTTTTTGGGAAAACAATTTTTTATTTATTCCATGCATTTTTTATTGGGAAATTATTGTTTCTTTTATTTCACGCGTTTTTATACTATTTCCATCTTTAAGAATATTGTTAAGAGTTTTGATATGTCCCTTGTATATAGTTGACTCTTCTTTACAAGCTCAATTATTACAGAAGTTAGAATAATTGTGAGAAACACAATTGTTGTAATTCTTTCTTCATTATAGTTGAATGAAATCTTCAATTCATTTGCCAAATTAAATTCTTGTCTTTCTATTCAATACTTCATATCGTGTCGTTAACCTCGTTCCGCCCCCATCATGATCAAACACTCTATGGAAAAATGGTGATGGTTTGCATGAAAGGGAGATCTAATCAACTGGATAATTGACATGTTTACCTGATTAACCAGCTGGTTCTTGAATTTTTCTTGATGCAGCTTTCGTTCAGAATGCAATGCATAAGACACTTGTGCATCCATCCCTACAACATAAATAAAGACAGAAAATAAGTTGTGCGGCCTTAGACATGAATTGAATCCAAACTTCTATAGAATGCTATCTATGATCCCATAAAATGACTCTAGTATATTGTAAGTAGTTAGAGAGAAATATTTTATTGTGAATCTGGTTATCTTCTTGTTGTTTGTGGTGGTGGTGGTGGTGGTGGAGGTGCCATTGCAAGATCTAGAGCTGAATATGAGTAGATATGTTTCACTTAATATGAAATTTAACACGTTGAAGCATCTACTGAGGAAATTGGATTCCACACTACCTGTGGATTTGTTCTTCGATGATCAAGAAGCGGAGTATGTTTCATCTGAACCAGAATTCCCGTGGAAGGATTTAACTTATGATAGATAACCATTTTGTTAAAGAAGAATTAATAGAGAAGGTAATTCATACTTCATAGATGAAGACTTAAACGACAATTAGTAAAGTTGTCCAAAAAAGTCATGGGGTAGTTTGAAGGTCAAGTATACTTGTTAATAGCTGGGAAAACACTTTATATGATCCAGTTTGAGGAGGAATTGTTAAGCAATGAGACTCGTCTATATGTTCTTCCATGGAGAATAAAATAAGATATATATGATCCACTCTCTTTCACTGACGTGTCTTTTCTCTCCTCTTTATTTTTTCTTCTTCCATGACCTTGCAGTATCTTACATAGTGCCGAGCTTCAAATTTCCACGGTTTCACAGTCCCTAAATAGAATTCTACAAGAATCAAGATAACCAAGTAATATGCATTTTCCATAAGTGTGCAAGAAGGAAGATAATTACTGCTGGATTAAGAATATGATTCTGCAGAGTAAAAATGAAAAACAAATTAGTTTTAGTTTTTACACCGTAAAACTGGACCATGTCAAATAATGATGCATATTTTATGTATTGAATCCATCATCATGGAAGAGATATCTACAATTTTCACACAGCAAATTAAGCGTGGATTTGTGCAGCTAAGGTATGATCCAGATGGGCTGCTGTTACTTAGACTGAAGCTCTAGCAAAGCTTCATAACATTTTAGTTATACGAAAAGATGTATATACAGTTCAATCGCGAACACCAGTTTGAGATGGTTACAAATTTCGCCAACAATGGCGATTTAAGGCTTTATATTGGTTATTATTAAGCAATTATAGACTCACCCATGCTGAAGTAATTCCAAAATCCACCACGGAAAGTGACTCTACCTTCCTGCAAAACAGACAAACGTGAAGATAACAAAGCATAGAAGCATTTATTCTAAGACTTGAGAATCGGTTTGCAGTCTGTGAGATCAATTCTAGGTAAGACTTCATTCTACTTATTTAATATGTAATTGATAAGTAAAAATTTCACGCCCAACAACAATTGAGTTGCACTTACTTATAACAAAAAAAAAAATAATTGCACTCAGGAAAAGGAAGAGCAGTAACTTTACAGTAACTAATAAATTACAGTACTCTGAATTTACATTTCATCCAGCTCCAAGAACCATCAATGAGGAAAAGTGACTCTAATGTCCAACAGCTTACCATAAACTTAATATAAAACAGGTAGACTAATGACCAAAAAAAAAGAACCCTCTCATGATTAAAGAAGATTTATTTGGTGGACAACAAGTGAGGTAGCATATTTACAATTTCAATTTGAATGTCAAACCTGTTATCGTGCTATGAAGAAATCAGAAGCTTTCAAGAGTCTATTATTTGTTTATATATTTGATTTAATTTTTAGACAGTAAGTCTAAAAAGTTTGCCTAATAAGTCTCTATTTCCAAGAGAATTTCATATGTATTCTGATGATTTTTATAAGCAACATTCCATGAAGAAGCCCATGTATCACAAACATGAACTATCAACCTTATAACTGCCAAAACGTTCTCAAGGACAACCATGAACTCTTAGGTGATGCAAATAATTTATGGTAGCTCACTCAAAAAAATAATCACATAGTATGGGGCTAAATAATCTGTAAAAGTACCTATCTATCTTCATTTCTTTCGCTTTCTGTACTTGATCCAAGAATGAGAGTATAGAAGTAAGATCAGTTCCTGGATTTTTTTTCCCCTGCAATTGACGAAGTAAGACAAAGCCGATGAATAATAAAGAAAAACTATAGTGTAGAAAGTAAAAGACAACTTTCATAATTAAAAAAAAAAAAAAATTAGCTGCAAGTTGTGACCAAATTTCGACCAAAAGATGGTTAGTTCATAGATTTAGGAGCAAATCCATGTATAGTTTATACTGAATCCAAGATAATAGTCATACTGCAAATTCTCGTAAAAAAATTTCTAATGTAAATTCAAGAAAAGCATGCATGCATCATCTATAGACAATAAAGAAATGACAGAATTTTCATACCCAGCCAAATGCAAATGGAAGGTTATTTCCAGTTCCAAGAGGAACCATAGCAATAGGTGGTGGCTGAGACAACTTTAGATCAGAAACGACCCCAAGAAGCCAACCAGCTGTACCATTCCACCGGCAACCTATAAATAACATCCATGTCAAATGTGATATGAGAAAGAGAATAAACGTAAGGTTATTCAAATGCTATACTATTCTATATCGCACTGAAAAATAAAAAAGGAAAGGTGGATCCATGGATTCCTTAAAACTCAACTGACAATTATTTTTAAGTTTTCCTCAAGTTTAGCAGCAAATCTATCCCCCCTAAGCTTAAGCCTCTCCAGATTGAGATAAAGCTTACGCAGACCATTATCTGGAGCCTCTTCTCCTAAATCAAACACCTGAAAATCAGTAAGATCAGTGCACAAGAAATAATAATTAATTGTTGACGATCCAATAGCTTTCTACAGTAACATTCTTATCAGAACCAGAAGATATAATGAACTATGAATCCATATAATTAAGCAAAATAAAGCAAAAGGAATGGTGACGTCACCTGGTTTTTGTTCAGTATTGAACAATTAAGTGATGAGAAGATCTCCACCTAATTGACCACCACTTTTAAAATAGATGAATACCAGAACAGGGCAATAGGGTATAACAGGTGGACACGGGCGTGGAGTACGGCAAAAATATATAATCAGGGTCCAGGAATGTAAAACTGCTTCACGAACTTATAAGAATCAAGACCTGAACTTGTCATTACTAACTCCAAGTCTACCACTGTAACATCAAATTTTAAGAAATTAGGAGACTCGTGATTAATTTATTCTCAACAAAACAGAGTAATCTTCAAGTTTCAATAGTAAATACTAAGAATTGATTGTTCAGAAAAGGGAACTACTAAAAAAGCCTACAGTTCTTCAAACTGCTTATAAATATGTAAGTGGCACTACAGGAGAAATATAAATTCATTATTCCATTAGTGGATACAACTACAACCAAATTAAGAAACTACTAAGACAATAAAATAATATTACATTGGCTTATAAGCATTTCAACAAACATGATTACATTACATTGGTCGAACTCAATTAGCCCAAACCCCCAGACGGAAAATAAATAAATAAATATGAAACCTTTCTTGAATTACGATATTCAGATTCAGTAATGATCAAAGACCACAATTTGCATCCACTAAACGCAGTGATAAATTGAAAAATCAATACAGAATGAGCAAAAGGCGTGATCCACTTTCAATGATGAACGTGCATGAATAAAAAGGTTGACTACAAAAAATAGCGGAGAAATAGAACAAGAGCTCTGATTTGGTAGAGAAAAAGTCTGTGTAAGAGAGACTATTAAGGTTATCTGAGGATCAGTTATTCGTGTATCTGATTGGCACATGTAATATCAATTAATTAAAATAATTCTTGGGAAGATTGAGGAATTTGGTTTCAATTCTATGCTTCTTTCTTTTTCTTTTTCTTTTTCTTTATTAGCAATAATTTACAGTCGTCTTCTCCGTCTATACAAGATCATATATCTTTCTACAGATTGGATTGAATTAGACCATACAAATATCAAGTGTACCTTTACAAATATTACCATCTCTCAATAAAATGTATACATAAAATTAAAATCGATCCAAGTAAAAAACCAACGTGGTAATCACTCATCATAATTATATTGAAAACGTGTGATGTGATCCAAAGAGAGAGAGAGAGAGAGAGAGAGAGAGAGAAGTAACTCAGCAATGGGAAGATGATTGGGATGATGATGATGTCAATGATGACTTCTCCCTGCAGCTTAGGAGGGAATTGGAGAGCATCACTGAGAAGAATGGAGCTTAGTCTGCATGATATAAGTTTCTCTTACTGATGCTTCACCATAATTTATTTGTTACCAAATCCTGTGATGTTATCCTTCTAGAACATTGTGTGTAGGAGAATCCATTGAGATTTGATGTTGATTACTGACCCTATTTTTTTGTTCATACTTGACATCATTTCCCTGGCTATTCAGTTTCTTCCATATCTGATAGATGAGGAATTTATAGCTATTCAGTTTCTTTCATACCAGTTTCTTCCATATCTGATATATTTTTAAATTTATGGCTATTCAGTTTCCCAAAACCAATCCTTGTATCATTTCAAAAGTCTGCATTTAATATCACGTTACACGTTCAAATATTCACTTTAAAAGTCTCTTATTTGATTGTTCCCCACCCAACCCCATACCACTTTTTTTTTCCCTAAAAGAAAGAATTGTTCAAGAAAGATGGAATAAGAATGAATAAATTCAGGGGATAATTGCATCAGCAGTACCTAACCTTTCAACTTTTTGCAGACTTTATCCTAACCTTCATTTTGTGCCAGGCACAGTTCCAAACCTTTCAAATATTTCCATATGGGGTCCAAATGGATGAAAATCATCCATCTTGCTATTAGTCGACCAAAAAAGTAAAAAATTATCCAAATTAAGAAGGCAAAATGGTAGTTTTTTTAAAGGTTTGAGACTGTGGCTAGCACAAAGTGAAGATAAAGATAAAATCTGCAAAAAAATTAGGAACCGTTGCTGCAAATATCCCTAAATTAAAGACATTTAGTGAGGGTCTTAATTTTCGGACTCAATCTAAATTGAAAACAAAAAAGGATTTGATAATTCAGGAAAATCAAACATAAAAGAAAATTTGTGCTCATAGAGGTCATCCTTTTCAAAAGCTGTAACCACTTTGGCTATTTCGTGGCCCAAAACAATTTGGAGCGAGTGATTGGGTCAGCGTAAATATTTTACTCAAAAAGATGGTGATGCTTTTGTCCTTTTCATGTATTTAACAAATCAATTTAGCAAATAATGAACTACAAGTTGAAATATTACAATTATTTCTTTAGTGCATAATTGAAGCAATTTACCAACGGATAAAAGCATCTCAAACGAATATAGGAAGCAAACTAGAAAATAAAGCAATAGATCATGTAAAAATGAACTGGACAATCAAAGAAATACAGTGATAGATGTGTACCCCAAGTAGATCTTCACCAAGCAAAGTTGTATGTACTCAGAATCATACTTCAAAAAGTACCATATTTATATATATCATTTTCGTTGGTAAATCCTAGAGCACTAGTTTTTACTACAATTGTATTGGAAATGGTGAAGTTTATCTGATCAGGAATTGTCACCCACTCGACTGGTCCAAACCAGATGGAGCCCCACTCCTACTCCGAAGAAGGGTTGTTTGCGCTAGAAAGTTTAAAGATTTCGAAGTGAGATAGTGAAGAAAGGTGCAAAGGCATCCAGCATATTTCTAGGCCTGGATAAGCCAATCTCGAAACCTCCTTCGAAATCCCTCGACTTACAAAGGGACATAGATGAATCACCATCGATGTTAGCGGCTTCGTATTTTTTGGGCTTTCCCCAGCCATAATCTGCATCGTACAGATCAAATCTAGGCGATCCAGCCACTCCAAAAAGCCGTTTTCCGCTCAATTCTTTAAATTCCAAAGGCCATTTTTCTGCACCATCCAGGATACCCTTCTCGTTGTACACCGTTCTCTGAATAGCATCTCCAATCGACTCAGCAGCAATTACAAATCCTTCATTTCCCTTCAATTTTCCGTGCGTTGTTTCTGCCTTGACGAATGCTAAACAATTCCCAAAATAAGTAGAAGGCAACGGTGGATCCATTCTTGCTCGACAATCAGCTGGAAAACCAAAATACTCCGGCTCATCGTCAGCCAAATCGACCCCGATTGCAGCCTCTGCTTTCGCTAAACAAGCCCATACATGTGCACATATTACAGTGAAAGACGATACATGTGTCATCTTTGGTCGTTTACTCAAAACAAAAATCTTCAGTTTTTGAACATCATCTTTGGTCAGTACAAATGTTGCACGAACCTTATTGAGGGGAAATTTAAGAGGTGGAGCATCCATAGGCCTAGATTTCTTCATCAATTCCCAGTATATCGAATCGAGTCCCTCTGGATCTTCAACTGAACTCCTATCATAAAATGGTAAAGATTTATCATCTATAAGTTGTGAATCACCGCCCAATCTTGTAACTGTAGCCCATGCTTTCACAAAACGAACAATTGTACTAGCATCGCCAATGGCATGATGGTTAGTAAAACCAAGACAAACACCATGGCCAGGAAAGATCGTTGCTTGTAAGGCAAGAACTGGAAAAATTACGGAGTCCGATGAATGAGTGGCCGGTGGCATCTGAGGGACACATGAATAGTACTCGTCAGCAACCCGAGGAACCATGGCCATAAGGTGATTGAAGTCTTTATCGCACTGCGCAATTGTTAGCGACACAGAATCCCCGACAACATAGCGAGAAATAGGCCTACCGGAGTCTAATGGATAGATTATGTTGCCAGATAGTGGAAGAAAATGCTTAAGAGTTTGGAGAAGAGATTGTTTGAGTTTTGGAACAAGGGTCTCGACGAAATCTGGCTTTGAACAAGGGAATTCGAAGAAGAGTAGCCGATGAACAGGATGAAAATACAACCATGTTAAATCGAAATGTACTAAAGGAAGTTTTAGCTCACTAACGTTGTCTGGTGAAGGCTGAATTTGACATTGCTCAAGCACGGTAGACATTGGAGTTTAATGTGTATGAAAACGATGAACCTCAAAAGCTTGTTTTTATATAGAAAACTCTCAGATGGTAGATGGTTAGGTGAGGAATGGAAAAGTCACAGAGAGTATTTTCGTGACATGTTTATTCCACACCGTTAATAATGTAATATGCTTTTGGTGCCCATGCCCCATTGGATAGAAATGTTAAAAACTTGAAATTTAGCTTGTGTTTGGCCCCATTAATTTTTAAAAAAAATATTTCTCTTTTTTAATTATAATTATACATTTTTCAAATAAAATAATATTACGCACAAATTTAAAAAATTTCAATCACTATTTCAAAATTTATAATACACCCAAAATGGGGCCAAATACATGCTTAATTTCTGAGACAAAACAAAGTTTCCTTTTCTTCATCTCTTGAAAAACTAGTTTGGTGGAGAAAATGAAATGAAATGAAATGCAACTACCAGTCCACCACTAGGTCAGCACCATTTGTCTATTCATAGTTCACATGCTAAGCGACTTTCCTCTCGCCTGCAGAATAAATAATCTATAAGACAGCAATTCACTTAGGTGTGCTCGTCTGGATTGCATAAAACAAGTCAAATATTACTCAAGGAAAACGTTTCACAAGTGCTCGAATCAACTTCTCTAAAAAAAAATCTAGATTATTGTTGTTCTAGCCTAATATGCTAATCAATCCTAGCCCAAGTTTAGGCTTGAATGGAATAATTTTTTCTTTTTTTTTTACTTGAGCTCCCAATTAAATTTAGTTTCAAGTTACAACCGCAATAAAAGTCACTTAACTTTTTGTCCGAATTTCCAAATATTTGTGTAAAAAGTTTCGTAAAAGTGTCCTGAGTTTTTACATTTCGATGTGTGTATATATATAGATATACATATACACATGCATGTTTGATATGTTCTACTTGTGAAAAACATCTAAGATAATCGTCAGAGACTTTACATGTTTGATGTGTGTGTAATGTTTTTACATGTTTGATGTGTTTGTAATGTTTTAAACATTTGATGTATTAATTCCTAAAATATATATAAATGAAGTTGGTGGATCTGCTTTCAATCACGGATGCGGAGGCTGCTGATGATTTTGCTTTTACAACAAACGTGTGATCAAAATAAGGAGATGACTTTAATGCTTGTTTGAAAAGCTTGAAAAGTTGTTAACCGCACATTATATATGACTCATGATTACTTTCGTAGTTTATTTCGTGGAAGACACTATTTTCTTTTTCTTAATAATCAAAATCATTTTTTTTTAGCTCTCCCAAACAAGCACCCTAACTTCGGCAATTGAGATCTTCATAGTTATTAGATTCCATCTGGAGTATTGACTTGAGAAAAAGATGTAAACAAAAGAAAAGAAAAGAAAGTTGCTATATAAGTTTGAATCGAACCTACATCATTTCAATTTATAACTCTCAAATGCAATTCATCTTTTGCATTGTACTCCAAATTCAATTTATATTTCCACCAACCACATGTAACTTCGAATTGTCAAAAGACCATGTTTCGTGGACTAAAGAAGATAAAAGATGTTACGCTTTGAAAAACTAGAACACACAAAGGCGGCCTAATTAACCGGCATGGCAAATAGTTCGGGGGCCCACATCTCACACGCAGGCATAGGACAACCCATCTACATGCAGGTCAACAGATCCAGGTACGGACGACCCGCTTCTCCCACACGAAACACTTGGGTAGACCCCTTTTGTAGGCAGACCCCTTTGACAAACACCTGGACGAGGCAATGGCGAGATCTTGAACAGATTTCATACCATGCGAGTTGACAAGACAACTCACTGCCACTACCACTGCTACCATCACAATCTATTTGGTCAAATTTAAAAGTACAGGTTAGGCTTTATGGACACAAAAATGGTAATGACATTTTAGGATGTGACTGATTGATGTAAATGACAAGAAATGAAAGCTATTTGAATAGAGTCACATGTACTATCATCCAACGGACTCCATTCATTTCGCTTAGGTAAAAAATTCACACTTAGTGTCATCCAAGAATAATGCAAGTTTAGACACTCAAAGT
>CAIGRL010002702.1:0-16181 GCA_903798325.1 Fraxinus xanthoxyloides | reverse complement strand
ATTTAACTTATAAAGAACCGTTCGGTTCGGATCGGTTCAGTTCGGTTCGGGACTTTTGGACACCCCTAAATTCAAGTATGTTAATCGTTCCCAGTTCAAGACACATGAGGATAAGAAAAACTCGACTTAGACTCTTAAAACAGTTAATAGTGCTAATTAGCATAATTTTTGAACTTGAGATGAAGCAATCATCTTTTGAAGCTCGTTTTCACATGAACATGCCCCATTTCCAATACCAGTACATTAAATAATGAAACCCACCAAATTTGAAGCTCATTCTCACATTTACGATACTAGTACCTTCACAAACGAAACCTACCAAAACTGATTTTATACACCACCAACACAGTGATAACGTTTTTACTATTGGAATATGTAGTTTATAGAAGGTTATTTTAGTCTTTTCATTTTTCCTTTGTTTTCTAGTGCTCATCCGGTTAGTATATATATCCAGTGAGTGTACTGTTTTAAAGTGTAATTTTTATTTTCATTAGGCAATAGATTTTCCCGCTTATTTTTTTCTTCACTCTCTGGAATTCTCCTCTTGTTAATTTCACACGATATCAGAGCATAGGTCCTTGCTTCGATGGCATCACAAAGATCGTCTGTTGGACACTTAATTGGTGAAGAAGCCAATTCAATTATCAGCAAATCAATCACAGATCCAAGTAGCCCTTACTACCTCCATTATGGCGACAACACAAGTATGCAACTCATATATGTGGTTCTTACATAGGACAATTATGCGACAAGGAGTCGCGCTATTGTCATGGCTTTAAGTGTGAAGAAAAAAGAAGGATTCATTGATGGATCTAAAGATAAATCGAGTTCTGATGATCCGCTGTATAGCGCTTGAATGCGATGCAATCACGTTTTATCCTCGTGGATCATCAATTCTATCCCTAAGGAGCTTTATCCAAGTGTAATACACAATGATTCATCTAGAGAAATATGGGTTGAACTGAAGGATTGATATAGCCATGGTAATGGACCTCGAATTTATGAGCTGAAGAAGTAGATCTATTCGATTTCATAGGACAACAGCTTAGTTAACTCATATTTTAATCGATTTAAACCGGAGATTAGTAGTGTTGACTATAAGAAGGAAGATCAAGTTATGCAATTCTTAATGGGGCTCGATGACCATTATTCTAGAATTAGAAGTCAGATCTTAATGGTGGATCCTTTGCCGCTACTTAACAAAGTGTTCATTTTGCAAGATGAGAGGCACAAGGAAGTTACAACTAAGAAGCAGCAGAACTATGAAGCAGCTGCATTTGCTAATAATCTAGTACAAGGATCCAATGAAACTCAGAGAAATGTTAGGCCAAATCAATTCCAAAGAAAAGAGAGGCCTAAATGTAGTTATGTGGCATGCTTGGTCACTTGAAGGGAAAGTGTTACAAGTTAGTAGGATATCCTCCTGGACATCGATTTTCTAAAGGCAAAAATGTTGTGTCAAATGCTATAGGACAGGCTTCTGATGGTAATCAATTGGATGTTATAAATTCTCTTTCAAGGATCACCATCACTCCAGACCAGTGTAAGCAGGTTTTGGCTATGTTAGTCCCTCAGCTGAAAGGACAAATATCTACTGGTTCTCAAACACAAAATCAGTCTCAACATCAGGAACCACCAACTACTGACTACTCAGTACCAGATGCTTTTGCCTTATCAGGTAAACGTATATTTCCTAACACACATGATGGTGCAACTAAATGGATAATGTACATAGGAGCTTCAGACCATATGGTGTGCTCCATTTGGTATTTGACTACTGTGTCACATAAGGTTAAAGCATTGATTAGATTACCTAATGATGGTACTGCTAAGGCTACACACATTGGGACAATCAAGCTATCTGATACACTTATTTTAATGTGTTGGCGATGCCTTGTTTCACATTTAATTTGATTTCTGCTAGCAAATTGACAGTTAAACATAATTGTTTTCTGATATTCTTACAATATATTGTTTTGTCCAGGATCTTTCAACATGGAAGACGATTGGGGTAGGCAAACTTGAAGATGGATTGTATGCCTTTCAAAGTTTTGCTCAGCACCTCCATGATAAGCCTACATATAAATGTCCTCAAGTTGATCCTCAGCACATTAATCTCCATCACAATAGTTTTTCTACTCTTTCTAATTGTAATTGCAATTCTAATCTCAGTTTACATTGTAATAAAGCTAAATATGCTACTTGCAATTCCATAAGCAATCTAAATGTGAAAATTGATATTGATCTATGGCATTGTTGTTTGGGGCATATTCCTAACTCAAAATTGTCTGTTTTAAATAATCTTGTTCCTGATATCACATTCAGCAAACATCTACGTTGCACATTTGTCCTATAGCCATACAACACAGTTTACCTTTTCCAAGAAGTGAAACCAATACCTTAAAGAAGTTTGATATCATCCATTGTGATCTATGGGGACCATATTCATTCCCCTCAGATGGTTAAAAATACTTTTTGACTATAGTTGATGATTACACTCGAATGACTTGGACCTACCTTATGAGAGAAAAGTTTCAAACTAGATCCATAATTCAATCTTTTTACCGTTTGATTCAAACTTATTTTATGACTGAGTTTTATCATTCTAAAGGCATTATCCATCAACTTAGTTGTGTTAAAACCCCTCAACAAAACAGTGTGGTGAAGAGAAAGCATCAGTACCTTCTAAACATTACTAGAGCCATTAAGTTTAATTCCAATTTAACTTATAGATTTTGTGGGGAGAGTCTACTTACAGCTACTCATCTTATTAATGGAACACCCACCTTCATTCTTGACAATAAAACTCCATATGAAATGCTTCACCAAACAACATCTCCTTATCAGCACCTCAGAGTTTTTGGTTGCCTATGTTATGCTTCTAGTCTAAAGAGAAATCGTACTAAGTTTAATCCCAGGGCTATACCATGTATACTCATTGGATACCCATATGGAATGAAGGCATACAAATTGTATAACCTTTTAAACAATATTACATTTACCTCTAGAGATGTAGTTTTTCATGAAAATGTTTTTCCATTTCATCATCCTAAGTTTCTTGCCTCTTTATCTAAGTCCAACACTTGTTTATCACATGGTTCATACATGTTCCCACTTCAGGTCACACTCATGATCCATTACTTGATATATCCATTCCAAGACCCGACATTAGTTCTACTTTTGATATTATTGATTTCCCTGATTCTCCTTATAGTAGTTTATCTTTTCACTTATCCGAGCCTCTTCTCGATTCACCTCATAATACTCCAGCTCCTACCGTTGACAACAATGAAACTACTCCAACTCCTACTGTTCCTATTAGACAATCCAGCAGACCTAAACATGCTCCTGCTTACCTCCAAGATTATTACTACAGTCTTGTATCTCAAGTGCCTGCTATCCAATCAGAATCTATGGAAAAGATCCTAGGGCTGGCAAACAGTATCTTATTTCAGAGTATTTAGATTACAACAACTTATCTTTTGCTCACAGAAAGTACTACTTGGCTTTGTCAACTATGTATGAACCTCAAACATATGAAGAAGTTGCTAAATATCCTGAATGGTGCAAGGATATGGACACAGAATATCAAGCCTTAGTTTCAAATAATTCATTAACTGTGATTCATTTCCCTGAACACAAGAAGTCTGTGGCTTGCAAATGAATTTTCAAGGTTTAACTTCACTCTGATGGAACAGAGGAAAGGGAAAAGGCCAGGCTTGTTGCAAAAGGATTTACACAACAAGCTGGACTTGATTATGAGGAGACTTTCTCAATTGTAGCCAAGCTTGTGATTGTGAAAGTTTTGTTAGTTGTTGCTGCTTATAGTGGTTGGCATCTTCATCAGTTAGACATCAACAATGCTTTCCTCCATGGTGAACTGGATGAAGAGGTCTATATGTTGACGCCTAAGGGATATGAGCAGCAGGGGTAGCATGGAAAACAACATGTTTGCAAACTTAACAAGTCCATTTATGGATTAAAATAGGCATCAAGACAATGGAACACCGAGCTAAGTTCATACATTATTTCACAAGGATTCAAACAATCTAAGTCTGATTATTCATTATTCAGCAAGCAAGAAAAAGGATCCTTCACCATTTTGCTCATTTATGTAGATGACATCATTATAGGAGGTAATGATCTAACTTACATTGAACAGTTTAAGAGGAAACTGAATGAGCAGTTTAAGTTGAAAGACTTGGGAGTTTTGAAGTATTTCTTGGGGCTTGAGATAGCAAGAACATCAAGTGGAATTTGTATAAATCAAAGAAAGTATGCACTAAATGTAATAACCGATGTAGGATATCTTGGAGCTAAGCCTGCAAAATGTCCTTTGCCTTAAAATCTGAAACTGAGTAACAATCAAGGGGGAGTTGTTGAAGATGCAAGAGCATATCGAAGGTTGATAGGAAGGCTTTTGTATTTGACCATAACCAGGCCAGATTTATCATATGCAATGCAAACACTTAGCCAATTTCTTCAATCACCAAGGTAACCTCATTCGGAAGCTGCTCACCATCTGCTGAGATATTTAAAAGGCACACCAGCATAAGGTTTGATATTTGAAAACAAATCAGATTTAATTCTTAAAGCCTTTTGTGACGCTGATTGGGCAACCTGCTCAGATACTAGAAGATCAGTCACTGGATATTATATTTTCCTAGAAAACTCTTTGATATCATGGAAATCAAAGAAGCAACATATCGTAGCTAGGTCATCAGTAGAGGCAGAGTACATGTCTATGCCTGCCGCTGTTTGTGAGCTAAGTTGGTTGATATACATTCTTACTGACTTAGGTATCAAACATAATCGTGCAGCATTGCTCTTTTCAAACAGTAAATCAGCTATTCACATTGCTAGTAATCCGATTTTCCACGAAAGAACTAAACATATAGAAATAGATTGTCACCTTGTTAGAGACAAAGTCCAGGCTAGAGATGTTAAGATGCTACATGTGACTTCACAAAATCAGTTGACAGATGTGTTAACCAAACCATTAGGAGGAATGAACTTCAAACACTTAATAAAAAAGATGGGAATTCTGAATATATATCTCACATCTGGAGGGGGAGTATTGAAATATGTAGTTTGTAGAAGGTTATATTAGTCTTTTCCTTTTTCCTTTGTTTTCTAGTGCTCATTCGATTAGTATATATATCCGGTGAGTATGCTGCTTTAACGTGTAATTTTCATTTTCATAAGGCAACAAATTTTCCCGTCTCTTTTCTTCTTCACTCTCTGGAATTCTCCTCTTGTCAATTTCACATTTACTTCATTGTTCTTCCATATTTTTTCTATTTCTTCAACCCCTCTCAACTCTATTAACACAATGGTGTTTCAAATAACTTACCAAAAGTTTGCACCAAATCTCGTCGGCATTGAAGAAGTTGAATACACGCGACTACAGAAGAAATCTCTCTCCAAGAGGGTTGCTCAATTTGGGGAAAATCCTTTCAATCAATTTACGCTACTGAAGTTGAAATGAATGGACCGGTTTTTGTCCCTCCCCTTTTTAAAGAATTTTACTTTGTGTACATTTCATGGTTGACGTGGAGTTTGACACTCCATGTGAATTTAAGTGCAAATTGGCGGGAAAGTGTGGTGTTTAAAAATTGTCCAATCAAGCTTCGACACATGATACAATGTCAATGTTAATGTACTTGCAGCATGATTCATTTTTAAATATATTTTTTTAATGCCACGTTAGCACTGTCAACGGGGGTGGTCAAGAGCAATCTACACATAGCCGATTGGCGTGAAAGTTGTACTTTCAAAAAGATACTACTATAATTTGGCGGGTAATGCCACCATCGTCACATGAAGCCTCCGCCATAGCCACCCAACTTATCCAAAAATGCACAACCACCACCTCACTCCGGCAAGCCCGTCAGCTTCACGCCATTCTCCTCACTTCCGCGTGCTCCCTTTCCCGAACCCCATACTTAAACAACAACATCCTCTCTATGTACGCGAAATGCGGTTCCTCTATGGATTGTCGACTTGTGTTCGACAAAATGCCTCAACGAAACTTAGTGTCATGCAATGCGCTCATTTCCACTTACTCTCGTTTTCCTCGCCAAGCACATTTGGCCTTTTGGGTGTTTACACAGTTGGGAAATGAGGGGCTCGTGCCAAATGGGTCGACATTTACGAGCCTTTTACAGGCGTCAGCTAGCCTTGAGGATGGGATAATGGGGTCTTCGGTGCATGCACTGTGTTTGAAGTTGGGATTCTTGAATAATATTCGTGTTCAAACATCTCTGCTCACGATGTATTCGTATTGTGGGGATATGGATTGTGCTAAGAAAGTGTTTTGCCTTATGGTGGATAAAGATGCCACGGCTTGGAATGCCATAATTTCTGGGTATGTGAAAAATGATGGGATAGTTGACGGCCTTGAACTTTTTCGCAGGATGTTCAGGGATGGAATTTGTCCAACACAATATACGTATTCAATGTTATTGAATGCTTGGGGGAGGTTAAGGGATTATAATTCTGGCAAAGTTGTTCATGCCCGAGTGATTGTATCCGGGACATATGTCGATATGCCTTTGAACAATGCACTGCTAGATATGTACAGCAGTTGCAGTGATACTGTTGCTGCAAATCACGTATTCAGGAAAATTGAGAATCCAGATTTGGTTTCATGGAATTCAATGATAGCCGGGTATTCAGAGAACGGTGATGGAGAGAAGGCAGTAGATATGTTTGTTCAACTACGTCGAGTCTCTTTAGCTAAACCAGATGCATATACTTTTGCAGCAGTTACTTCTGGGATAGGAGCATTTCCAGCTCTAGATTACGGAAAACCACTCCATGCCCAAATTGAGAAGGCGGGATTTGTGAGGAGTGTCTATGTGGGGAGCACACTGATATCCATGTATTTCAGCAATGGGGAGATTGATTCTGCTCATAAGATTTTCTACTCAATTTTGCTAAAGGATGTTGTTCTTTGGACTGACATGATTGTTTGGCATAGTAGAATAGGTGATGGCGAGAGCACTATTAAGTTATTCCATGCAATGTCACGGGAAGGCTACAAGCTTGAGAGCTTTGCACTTAGTGGAGCTTTAAGCGCATGTGCCAATCTTGCAATTCAGAGACAAGGCGAGATGATTCACTCCCAGGCCATAAAAACAGGAAATGATTCTGAAATCGCTGTTTGTGGAAGCCTGGTCGATATGTATGCTAAAAATGGAGAACTTGAAGCTGCTGAATCCATATTTTTTCTTTTGCAAAAGCGCGATTTGAAGTGCTGGAACTCGATGATTGGAGGATATGGTCACCATGGGAAAGCAGAGGAGGTTTTTCTAGTTCTTGACGAAATGTTGATACAAGGCATGAAACCAGATCAAGTAACGTTTATATCTCTACTTGCTGCTTGTAGCCATTGTGGCTTGGTGGACAAGGGTAAGTTCTTCTGGAATTATATGAAGGAAAATGGTTTGAAACCCGGGCCTAAGCACTATTCGTGCATGATAAGTTTGTTAAGTCGAGCAGGACTATTAGAGGAGGCTGAGGAAATGATAATCCAATCACCCTCTGAAGATTATCATCTTGAATTATGGAGAACTCTCTTGAGCGCCTGTATCACAAATGGAAATTTTAGAATCGGAATCAATGCTGCTAAGCAGATTTTAAATACCAATGCAGAAGATTGTGCAGCAAATGTACTGCTTATGAAACTATATGCTGCAGCAGGGAGATGGGATGATGTTGCAGAAACGAGGAAGAAAGTGAAACAATTAATGTTAGAGAAAGAACCTGGTTTAAGCTGGATAGAGGTCACAAATAATATCCATGTATTTTCTTCTGGCGATCAATCACACCCACAAAATGATGAACTGCAAGGTGAGTTGTGTAGAGTTATGGGTAACCTGATGCCTATGGAAGCAGATGAGATATATGCGTAAATTTGTTTAGCTACATTGTCCGAAAAATTACCCATTACACTTTTTGACGCCTAGGTGAAGGCTCATAAGAGCTTTGAGTTTAGTGTGTTCATCTAACCACACTTCAAACTTTGAACACTGATTTTTAACCTAAATGTTTCAGAGACTTTTATACAAGAATAAATTGCAAGAGAAAAAAAAATGAATTAGCAAGTTCAAGATTCACCAATGCTGATAGACCCGGTCAGGCATTCAACTGGAAGATGTTGAGGGCTGGAGGTTAAACTGCGTTGTAGTGGAGGTAAAAAATAGTTTTCATATGCTCATACCTGATCAATTAAGGTTGTCATAAATATTATTATCTAAAAAGCCCATCAGCTAAAGATTGTTAGAGATTAACAATTATCCAAGCACCATCGCCTCGACACGATTTGTTCTATAAGTTCATAGTAGCAATATCATGTAAAACATGAACATGAGTTAACAAATGTAGATGATACCGATCAATTAATTAAGAGAACGACAAATTAAGTGGTCGATGTCATATTTTACGCAAACATGAAGAGGCTTGTATTAATGAGAGAAGCAATCTCGTTGTGATATATTAGAGAAGCAAACTAGATCAAAACTAACAAAGCTACTGCAATCTTTCATTAAATCTGACAATGAACGTTAAAAATGATTCATATAATCAACCAAATAAAAATAAATAAATAAAAAGCACGGTTGTCACAAATTTCCCTGCTGAAAGTGTCACCATGCTGCAGATATCGTGACAACAGATAATGAACTTCAGAAGGCTGAATCCATAAGAAAAACATAAATAGCTATATCTCAAACATAAAAACAAAAATATAAAATTCTTCTAGCATGTCAAAAGCAAACAGATCGACACAAGAAATCACCTGAAATTTGTTAAGGATAAATGAGTACAGAAGTTTTCTAGTTACTATATGCCTGCAAAAATTACAAAGGTCAAACTTTACATTGTTACAATAGCATTGCTTTCAAGCAGCAAATCAGAAGCACTAATGATCAAATGAACAGAAATTTGACATCAGTCGGGTAATTTACAAAATGAAAATCTAGGTAGCCCAGAAATTCCAGAAGCACATGATTCCTATCCCAGGGCCATAAGAAAATCGATGAACTTTTGCCCATCGCAATATCTGGTGATTATTAGAAGCTGAAAGCAAATCATCAAACACATAAAAGTTAAGAAGCTGACTACCGCCGGGCAGTGCGACTTTTTGCTCTTGCTTTCTGCACGACAAAGAAGACGTAACAGATTACTTTAAAAATCCTAGGGCATGCTTGACATGGACAACCCTTTGACAGTAAATAACAAGTCATCCAGATGTCAATCTGATATGTATGATAGCATCCTACTTTACGCCATTAATGTATTCAGCGTTCACAAACACCCACAGTTCTCCAAGGCCAATACTCACAAGCATAAAACATAAGGCACAAAAAAGAAAAGCAATACGTTCATGCGCCAGTAGAGTGATGCATATATATCCACAGATGAAGAATAAAAAACTCGTGCACTTTTATGCCGTAGATGAAAAAAATGAGTCTAGCATGCACGAGGTAATGTAGAAGACAAATTTAAATAAATATCTCCCCTCAAACAACTTGAGCTTTTAATTCTTTTCGTTTAACACTATTGTGCTTGTCCAGTTTTCCAGGAAAATGAAGATATCTGGGACAAGATTATACAGTTTTATGCAGCAAACAATGGTCCAAAAAACATCGTTCTGTCCATGTTTAATTACTAAGACAAACTCTGAATACATAATATCATCTAAAACCACTGGCATTTCTCCCAAACAGAGAACCCCAACAGAGAACACTATCACCAAGACACCGCTAAAACTAGTCCTTGCAAACACAATAATCTCAACCACTCACAGCAGCAGCATTCAAACTCAGCAGCTATCACAGTTCATATAAAACATAAATCCTAAAATATGAAATTTTCTTAAAATGACTAAGTATGAGAAAGAAAATTAAATACAACATTGTAATGTTTCTTTTACAATGACCAGAATTTTAGGGTATTCCTAAAACAACCTTGTATAATTCATGATTGGCTCCTATTTCATTCATTATTGTAGCTAAAAAAAAAAAAAATTGGAATACAGTTAACTGCTTTTTCTTCAGTAAATGAAAAATAGGCAAAATCAGGTCTTAAATTTATCTCAGGGTCTTAAACTTTCACGAAAATCCTTATTCTGTTACCACTAATATAATTGTTACACCATCTCCCACCTACCTTTTTGATGGATCTCAAGGGAAAATCTTTTCTAACAATAATCTAGTAATAATAATAAGACTATCATTTTTTCAGTAATAGGAACATAGTCCTGAAGTGAAAAAGTTAACACAAAGTTAGAGCTGGTCAAACTTTTCATACTCGAGTGACAATTTTTCACTTTGACCATGAAAAGAGGGCTAATATGAACAACTCCCCATCCTAAAGTCATTTCTACTTTCCTCTTTCTTTACTTATCAAACATCCACAAATCCCACTAGACTTGTGTCACTGACATTTGTCAGTCTTAACCCCCATTGACTTCAATGATTCATTACGATTTTGAATATCATTGGCCATTCAGGTCAACCATCATAGCTATCACTTCTTGAATGCCTCAATTTATGCTCCCTGTATATTAAACATTTCTCCAGAATATGCATATGTCAAAATATGATATCCAAGTTCAACTGAGCTAGCTTATGGTGTGATTCATCACTCTAATCATGTTATGATATCAGAATGGAGGCCTAGATATTAATGGGAACAATGTCAGCAATTAATTATCTGTTCTATATGATTCTATCTAGGGAATGCATCATCATTTGGTTTTTTCTATCTGTAAAGAGCAATTTTCAGTAGACAGCTCCAGTAAGTACATTGAATCAAAATAAATTAAAGCCCGGTTTGGTCGAGATTAAAATAAGATTTTTAGTAGATTTTGATAAAAGTTAATGAAATGTGTAATTGAAACATTGTGGGTCCCATAAAACGTGGTTAAAAATAATTGTTGACTTTGACTTCGATAAAATTAAGATTTTAATTTCTATCAAACAGGGGCAAAATGTCAAACAGATAAAAAATAATAAATTTTCTCATATGCAAAGCATGTACTTTTAAGAGGACAGATAGTCAGACATTGATGTGGGGAGCAAGAGGTAAGAATGTGAAAGGAAAGATATGAAAAGCCTGTCCAGAGATAATTAAAATAAGAAATTAAATTTACTCACTGAAATAGTCCCAAAGCTCGCTCCTGATCCTGTTGCAGCTCCTATTGACAAGACAAACAAATCCAGTGAAAAAAGTTGAAAAGGAAAGGTATTCAAATAGGGAAAAAGAAACACTTATGGTTAAACACAAATATTATAGGGGTAAAACACCTGATATATAATTTGAATTACTGAGATTTTTTGTCTCGTAAATGTTTAGATCATTTGGCAATAACATGCAGTTGATATAAAAGTCTGCTATCCAAATTGTCACAATAATGAGTCGAAGTAATAATAATGTTGACCTAGAATTAATTGATAGCAATATTCGTGACAAGTAGCAAGATACAAACTATAGATGCATTCAATTAAAATAAGAAAACCAACACATAGGTTGACAAGGCAGGATGAGAAGAGGTAGGTTTGTTGCAATTGCACTAACACAAAGAAAATGGTGACCAGTGGAAGGAAACTAGTTTGTTACGAAAGCATTGAACATCAAATAACCTAGTTCAAACCCATCAGTGATAATCAATTTGAACTTGAAGAAGAGGAGATACTGTCGTCTCACGGGTATTGATTTCTCAACAGGAAAGCAGAGAACTAAAATTCAGTGCATCCCACCAGATTTCAGCAAGAAAAAATTCAATTCTTACACTAAATAAGAACATGATATAAATTAACCAATTTCCATTTTTCTTGTCAGTCATCTAAATAGCAGTAGTTGACAATATTGAAGTTAATCGTTTGATTTGCTAGTCAAAAATTACCTGTACCAAATGGAGTTGAAAAAGTTGAGAGTCCAGAAGGAGTTGAACTAAATAATGGAGCCAAAGTGCCAAAGCCTGAGGTGGAAACAGATAATGAACCAAAAGGTGAAGTCTGAGGGGTTGCACCAGACGATGCAAACAAAGAGGAGACTGGAGCAGACGTAGTAGGAGTGGAGAACAGAGAAGGTGATGTGGTAGCAGATGGAGTAGCGAAGAGCGAGGTCCCACTTCCAGATGAAGCTGATGCTGCAGCAAACATACTTGGTGTAGTTGATGCCCCAGTTGCAGCAGAGCTGGTAAGCAGTCCAGCAACTTGGGTTGATGGTTGAGAAACTGGAGGCAAATGTAGAGTTGGGTGCACCCTTCGAGCAGCAGCCTCTTGTTTGGCTGTTTGCCGCCTGTCAGCCTCAAGAAATGGATCATTCCCATCCCCACGACGGCGCTGGTCCGCAAGGTACGCAGTTTTCATGGATTCAATGTACTGATGGGTGCTCTCAACCTACAGTATCAATTATGAAAAGCACCGCATCAGCATCACCATAGGAAAAGTTGTAAGAACAGCATATAAATACAAATATCAATAAAGACAAATGTAGAAACAAACATTTGGAACAGTAAAAATATCATTATATGCACTCTGGAAAGTAAAAACTGGAACTTTTCCTGAGAACAACAATGCTCTCATACAGTAAATCATTCAGCTATTGCTTGAAATGAATTGTGTGATATATAGAAACCTTGTGTCCTATAAACTGCAAGGAAAACAATGATAACAGAATGGGGAAGGAACAAAAGTTCTAACTCAAGAATATTGTTCTAATTTCAAATTAAAGGGAAATTTTTGAAATAATCACAATCGGTGAGCGTTTTCTATTATGAACCAATTTTTTCAACTAATTTTATCACGCCGTGAGCTAGCTGTCAAAAACACACATGTTTTTACATGTAAAATGTGGACCATGCCTTGTGAAAATGCAAAACAAAATATAAGCATATCAAGGTGGGCTTATTTCTAAAAATAATCGTAAACAACTGGCTTACTTTTTAGAAATAAGCCCACCCAAATATGCTATATGATACCCTTAGAAAGATAAATTAAAAATAGAGGAAAAATTGAACAAGGCCTCTTCTTTCCTCTTCTTTCCCATTAACCATTTGTTCCCCCTCAGCCAGCATTCACCGTTTCCACATATGGCTTGTCCCTCACAACTGATACCAGGATAATGCGGGTGTTGGTGATGCAACTAGAGTTTGGTCAACCCAGAATTTGGGGAATTGAAGAGTCGTTACTAGGAGAATACATTGCAAAAAACCTATTGAGTCTGGTAAATGTTATGATGGCTGGAGCTCAGTCACGTGATATTGCACTCTAGCTGAAGAATTCTCCTAGAGAATACGGCCCTTGACATTTATTTAGGGTAAAAGTTTAAAACTGCAGCCTGCGGTGGCAGCTGGGGAGATGGGAATAGTGAAACTCTTCTTGGGGTTGTGGTGTATGCGCCCTATTTACACCTACGGTGATTAGATTCTGAATATTTGGAGCCTGGAGATAGCATTTTTCTCTCTTTTAACACGGAATTGAATGTGGGATACAAAGGCAGACATTACTCCACTAGGATGATTCATCAGGAGGTCGTATTTTTCTCCTTCTCAACATGGAACTGAAATGGGAGCTATAAAGCCATATATTGTTCCATTGGGATGATTTCAGTCATAAGACATACTTGCCAATAATGTAGACAGTATTTTTCAGATGTGTTTCTTTGTTGTTTTTCTTATTGTTATCAATTTGAAGTTGCAGTGCAATCTATCTTTCTGATAGGACCGAGCCAGCAGCTATATCTCAATTGTCAGTAATAGTGGTTCAGTGTAAATTTAAAGCTAAGTTTAGACCGCTCAGAGTAGTTGGACCTATTAAAAAGATTATCACAGAGGAGACAACTCATCGATTCCAGCCTAACAAGACTAGTAAAATGCGAAAACTAAAGACAGCTCTCTGGTTCCCTTCCGACAATGGGGTGTGAAAGATGAGTGATCACCCTTGCACTATGCAGATCAGGGCCTACATTGGTCAATTACGTGAAATTTGTAAAACTACAGCATATTAATTCGTCAATTACAACCTAGGGAGGGAAAGATTACCTTTGCTGCAACATGAACAAAAAAGTCGTGAACATTTGACATTACGTTGGGTAGAGACTGCAACAAGGATGAACTTGAATTGGAAGAGTTCTTATCAGATTCTAAGATGATCAACTGTTCTAACTCTTCAATCCACTGGCGACAATCAGAGAGATACTTCTCAAATCTAGCAATAGTCTGCTCCAAAAATGGGGATGGTTTCTTCGGGATACCACTATAAAAATCAAACACTGGCACCACAGAATTAGCCAGGGCTGGATTACTGGATGTCAGAGTTACTGTCGCTCCTGATGTCTGGGATGGTGAGGTGGCACTTGCTGCAGCAACTTTATTTTGGTGAAGAAACCTCGGTCTCAACATAATGTAAGAACGAACAGCAACCTCGGCATTTCTTAACATATCTTTGGCAACAGTCATCAGCTCTTGCAAAATTGTTTTTTGCCTTTCCATTGACATGCTGATTCCACCAAGTTCCTGAAAAGTAAGACATGTAAATAAATTGCAATATACTATTACTAGCATGATTATGAAACAAAGGTATCTGAGATTATTTTCTCAATCAAATTAGTATTTCCACAATCCTGAATGCTAAAAATCAGACGCCTTGGCTGTGGACATTTTAAGAACACTTAATAATGTAGCAAAAGACTAACCACAAAAGCAGGCAATACTCGATGCCAAGTATTCACACGAAAACCAAGACAATGTGGATTCCTTTTCACAATTAAATTAATAATTCCACAATCTTCAATGTGAAAAATCAAATGCTTTGGCCATTGACATTTTTAAGCAGAAACCTAATAATGTTCGCAAAAAGGCTAAACAACTAAGCAGGCAATACTTGATGCCCTGAAATTGTAGACATAAAGTACATAAATTGCCAGAACAACACCGTGAAATATTCTAAGATGGGGCCTGTAACTAATGACAGAATTTTCAAATGGATATTAAAAACACTAATGTAACTGCTTCACATTACCAAAATGTGAATCCATTTATAACCAGTGAACAGGAGCCACGACATGCTATTTCTTTTCTTCATTCCTTTCTTTTCCTTGGAAAGAGAAAATCGCCATACTAAGTGTATAATTGTCAAAATTCATTTCCATTATATCTCACTTGGAGGTATAATGCATATTTGCCAACCAATTAGCACTCTTATGTTTGTCAAAATTCATGCTAAAATTAAACTGAAGCAACAGTAAAAAAACCCATGAAAGAGTTTCTTGAAAATTTAAAAATGAAGGGTTGAAATGTCAAGACCTGAACAATCTGACTGGCATCAAGCTCAAATCCTTGGCTAGAAACCGAAGAATCATAGAGCCTACTGCACTGATCCAATCGCTGGCTCTCATCTCTGTACTCCAATATTTTCTCCCTGCATCCAAAAACGATCTAAATCCCCAATCACCCAAAAAAAAAAAATTACAATACAAAATCACGTGCCCTAGAACACAACAAAAGGAAGCAGTAATTTACTCAATTTGGTGGAGCAGTTTTCGCGAGTCAGGGTGCAGGTCATCCCACTTGGTACTATAGGTAGCGGGACTTTTATCATTAGTAAAAAGATAGAGGTGTTGCTGCTGCTGCAGTTGCTGTGTTTGTTGCTGTTGCAGTTGTGGCAGCTGGGGTTGGAATTGAAATTGCTGCTGCTGCGGCTGCGGCTGCGGCTGCGGCTGCTGCTGAAATGGAGTGGTTTGGGAAAATGGCGAGGGTTGGAATGGGGATTGCTGTTGCTGTTGTGGTTGTTGTGGGGTAAATGAGAATGCCATTTGAGTTAGTGTTTAAAACAATTCGTTAATTGAGAATGATTCTCTTGAATTGAAGGGTATATAGTAGAAAGGTTAAACTTTGAGAAATAAAACCCTAGACTGCGGGGAAGATGGAAGAAAAAGGCGCGCGTATTTGAGCCCGTTTTACGTAGAATGCGCTAATACATTTTGGGATGGAAGATTGATCAAGCCCCGTTTGTTTCTCATTAAAATTTTCATTCTCATTCTTTTATTCATTTTCAACTACACATTCTTCAATAAAATAATATTTTTCATCACATCAATAATTTTTCCTTCTTTTTCAACCACATATTCCCCATCACATCAAACAAAAAATGCATTCTTGGACTCAAAAT
>CAIGRL010002682.1:0-12982 GCA_903798325.1 Fraxinus xanthoxyloides | reverse complement strand
AAAAAAAAAAAAACATTTAGTAAATTTTAATAATAAAATATATGATTGAAAAGTTGTTTATCCATGAAAGATTTTTTGGAAGAAAGTAAAAAAAAAAAAATTATTCGCACATCATACTATTAAGAACAATAAATGCAAAAATGCTATAAAAATACTTGCCTCTCATTTAAAAGTAAAAACAGTATATTTTGACACAAACAATCACTAAGAACGAGATGCGCTAATTAATTGATTGTTAAAAATAAGAATTCGACAGGAAAAAAAAAAAAAAGTAAGGAACGAACATAATTATTATAATGAGTAAAGATTGAAAAAATTGAAAACAATAAAAATATGGTGTAAAGTGATGTTAATATAATTACCCAACACAAATATTATAGGACCTTATTTTTTGCCCTCGTGTTTGAAATGTCAATTTACCGTTGCCTGATCAAAATCCTATACTCGAAGGCTTCGTATTTAAGCATGAAAATTGAAAATTGTCGGCCAGTCAACGCACAGTAACCATTGGTGACTACTAGAGTTTGAATACCAGTACTAGAGTTTGAATAATCTACCACTACTAATGTTTAATATAGACTGCGTGACACCAAATTAGGTGTTTAATTAAATTACAGTATTATATTATATATAATATACTGACACTTAAATTGATGTTCAATGTCAATAATGTTAGATATCATAACTCATTCGAATATGCTCCTAAATTTCATCGAGAGTGATTATGATAGTGAAAAATAATATCACTTGTAAGTTGATGAATAACATGTCAAATGATTGTGACGAAGTGCCTTAAAAATTTAAGTGCTCCCTCACCGGTTTTCCTCGACAATATTGTAATTAAAAAATAAAATTCATAACTTTATCTTTCATTATAGAAAATTCGTAACTTCGAAATCTAGAAGAATTAATTTCATCAGTAACAAAATCAAGCAAATAAATATCAATAAATTAAGAAATCAGTCTCCGTACGAGAAAATGAACAAAATCACAATATACAAGACCAATCAAATAAATATCAACAATTTAAAATGAGTTCAATATGAAAATAAAATCATTTTGGTTATAGTTTCAAGAATTACATCAAAATATTTTATGATTAAGGACGTTTAGCTTTGTTAATAAAGTTTCAAAACAGAATATTCTAACACAATTTTCGTTCTTAGTTTCCTAGAATATTTGATTCCACATTTCAATAGAAACGATAACCCCATTTCTCATTTTCTCTCCCATTTTGAATTTTGGTACAATAATTGAAAACTAGATACCTTATTACTATTTATTTTTTTTATTTTTAATTATTTTAGTTTAATTTTATTATTTCCAAAAGTATACATATTTTAACTTTATATATTTATTTGTTAAGTTTCATGGGCCGCCTCACAATTCTTGGCCCAGATCTGTTTGTATTTGGGCCGGTGCAAAGCTTTCGATTTGAAATTCATTTAATGAAATCGTGTTTCCATATTACACGCCTCTTCACTTCTTGATATTGTGATCTAGTCATACATTTAGCCATCTATCAATCGTTGATCTGTGACTTTTGGACTCGTGTATTAAAAGCTTTTTTTTAGGGTTCATTCGGTGGTTACTGTTTGTGTGAGAGAAAATCTGTGAGTTGTAGGGTTTCGTCTCTTCTCTCTGCCATCTTGTGTGTTTTTAGTGATTGTTATTCAATCTCTGTAATCTGAGAGATATTTCAGATATTTTAGTTAGCGTATAGTTGTGTGAGACTTTTCTTGGTGACTCTAGTGAGTAGAGCTATATCTATTTTGTAGATACTCAACCAGTGATTAAGCCTTTGGCTGAACATGCGGGCTCTGGAGTGAAAAATTCTTCTTGTTCATTTTACTTTCTGCAATTTACAGTTTTTGTGTTCGAAATTAGATTTTGGGACCAACAAGTGGTATCAAAGTTGTCTTTTCTTACAAGATCTGAGTCAGCATTTTTGTTTTGAAAACCCTAATTTCGAAAACTATTGAATATTGCAGACCTTGAGATCTATAAAACTTCTTTGTGGAAAAAACGAAAAAAAAAATCTAGTTTTCTAAAAGGGTAATTGTAGATCTTTCTTTGATTCAACCATCTGGTTAGATCTCTTAAAGATTCGAGTATTTCTTGTGTAGATTTGTGTGATCTATTGTTTCTACTAAGTTTGTGGCACATCTGATCAGACTTAGAACTGAGTCTTTGTTACTCTTTTTTTACGCGTACTGAGTATTGGCGAGTTGAGTTGACTCGTTCTGATTCATGTTGAGTTCATTGTGAATCTTTGTGACTCGTTGTTTCCTGCATTCATACTAAGGTTCTTGACTTGATTCGGGTATTCTCTAAACCCCCTCTTTATTTTTATAACTAGTGTCAATTTCTGGAACTAGTTATTAAGGTAAGTGATCCTCTTATACTTTCATTTATCCAAGATCTCATTTGAGGATCTGGAAATTTGAGGGAATAGGAGAATCAAGGGTTATCATTCCTTAAACATTTTCAACATTGACAATTTAACTTGATATAATTGTATTTGTTGATCAGTTGTTTACTTTGATATAATTATGTAATATCTAAAGTTTATCTTTCTCTCATAGTGTCTATATTTGTTATACTCTATGTGGTGCATAATCTTAAATTTGTGAGTTTATCTGCAATGATGTCTACTGCACATAAATTTAAAGTAGAAACTTAGATAAGGATTAGAGATTTTGATCTGTGGCGCCAGAAAATGAGGACTATGTTATTACAACAGAGGTGTGCTGGTGCCATTAATGGGACATGTGGTACTGAAATTAGTGCCTATAGGAGACATGCGTTAGATGAAGTTGCTTGAAGTTCAATATTTCTTCATCTATCTGATACTATTATTAGAAAAGTTGGGAAAACCACTAATATACAGGGTCTTTGGACCAAAGTTGGGATCTCTCTACCTAACTAAAACAATGACCAGCATATGTTATCTCCTAAGACAATTCTATAATTTCAGACTTAATCCTTCTTCTAGTTTAGAAGAAAATATTGACAAATTCACTAGACTTGTTCAAGAATTGTCAGCTGTGATGAGAAACTATCTGAAGATCAACAAGTTGTTGCTCTGTTGAATGCATTAGGTGATAAATATAGAGAACTGAGAAATGCCTATGGGAGAAATAATCTTACTGTTGATATGTAGGAATAGAGAACTTGAATTAAAATCTGATTTCAATGACTCCTAAATTTGGAGAAGTTTGAATGTTAGGTAAAAAGTTAATCAAAACAAAAGGGGAAATCAATGCAATTTCAATTCTCATAAGAGAGAAAAACCTCAATTTCCTATGTTCAGGAATCAGAACAAGAATCAACCAAATTCTAAGTTGCAAGTCAGAAAATGTTATTATTGTGGTAAGACAGGATACCTAATAAAGGATTGTTTTAAAAAGATCTCTGATATGAAAGATAAGCACACTTCTGATGGTACTATTGTTGTTGCTTGCAAAAATGAACCTGATATTCAAGGGGTTGTCCTTGTCAACACCATTAATAGAGACCTAAAAGAGTGGGTCCTTGACTGTGGTTGCACATTCCATATGTGCCCTATAAGATATTGGTTCACTGAACTTGCTGATCTCAATTGAGGACAAGTTTAAATGAAAAGACAATTTCGAAAAGTTAAGGGGCTGGTCTTTTCGTGTTTTAGTTTTTGTTTTCAATTTTGAATTCATTTTGTGTTTTGTATTTTGAGTATCTATTTTGAAATTGTTGAAAATGTGTTCTTTTTGGTATTTTGAAAAATTGTTTTCAAAAATTAGAAAATGGAAAACGTGTTCTTCCAAACCAACACCAAATCTCTGGCGTCTCTCTCTTTCTCTTCTTCACATCTCTTCGTCGTCTCTCTCTATAGTCTCTTTATCTCTTCTTCTCTTTCCCTCTCTTTATAGCTATAAACGACAATCTCAAATATCCCAACAGTACACGCACGATTTTGTGAGGAATGAGCAGCAAAGGTTCATCGATACAATCCTAAATTCATCCATGAATTCAACCATGTCTAGTCGAAATTGGGCTTGACTTATGGTTGGACAAGGTGCGTCAGGGAGGGCGGAGGATAGCCCATGTGGTCTGCGACCATGGGTCCATCAGGCGTCGTCGGAATCTGCCAATTTCCAACCTTGTAGTGCAGTCTTCGCGAATGCTGCAGATTCAGAAATTAATTCAGAATAATAACATGTTGGGTGTCGCCAGAGGTGGAGATTTCGACAGAAGCAATTTATGTCAGTTCAATTTTTGTGGATGGTTTTTTATTGATTTTGGTATATGTTTGGATAGTGGTTTCTATGGTTATTGAAGAAGGGATTGAGGACATCACAATGGTATACAAATCCGGTGGCGGTGGAGGAGGATGGTTGGAGTTTAAAGGGTTGGAAAATGGCTGCTCCATTGTTTTGGCAGAAGAAGGAATGGTGGTGTGGAAATGGAAAATGGTCGTTTCTCGTGTTTTAGTTTGTTTCATGGGTTTGGCTTGAAAATGTCCAAAATGACGTTTTTCAGTTTTGGTGTTTTGTGTACAAAATCTTTTTTCGTTTTGAAAAATAAGAAAGAGAACATGTTTTCATTGACTTGGAAAACAGAAAATCGAAAACGGCAAAGAGAACACCCATATGCTTCTATGAAGTTGTGTGTTTGGAAAATAGAACAAACTACATTTTGAGTCTGGAATCCATAAATCTACTTCTATTTTGGAATATTTACTTGCTGACCTGTGGGGTCCAGCAATTGTGAATACCTTGAGTGAATTTAGATTCTACTTACTTATAGTAGATGACTTTTCAAGAAAAATATGGACTTTCCTTTTGAAACATAAATCTGGTACTTTTCAAAATTTTAAACAATGGACATTGATGCTTGAAAATCAAACCAACAGGAAAATCAAAGCACTTTAAACTGATAATGACCTTGATTTCTTTTTGTAAGGAAAATTGAATTCTAAGGCATAGAACTGTGACATACACCATCGACAAAATGGTGTTACTGAAAGAATTAACAAAGCCTTATTAGAAAATGTTAGGTGTATGATACATGGTTCTGGGCTTTCAAAATTCTATTGAGGTGAAGCTTTAAAAACTGCGACATGTTTTATAAACAGAAGTCCTTCTAGTGCTATTTATTTTCAAGTCCCTGAGAAACTATGGTCAAATACTATACTTGATTATAACATACTTAAGTTTTTTTGGTTATACTGCATATTCCCATCAAAATGAAGGTAAACTTGAATCAAGATCTTTAAAATGTGTTTTCTTGGGGTAGGAGACCAAAGGATATAGACTTCGGTTAAGTGTAAGGGTGGTTTCCAAGTGATCATCAGCAGAAATGTGGTCTTTAAAGAGAGTGACTTTCCTTGCAAAACTACATCTGGAATAGAATATTTTGAATCTGCACCAATAAAAGAATCCATTCTTGAAAAACAAACTGATAACTATAATGACCATGATAAGTTAATTGAGGTAGAGACTACCCAATGTGGAGTGTGTCACGATCTAAGTGAACCTGAAGTTGAAGTTGAATCAACTAATTCATCTCTTGCTAACTATCAATTGACAAAAATAGAGATATGAGGGATAGAATTCCCTCCACTAGGCTCAGTAATGATGATTTTGTCACCTTATTCTATGTCTTAGACTCTTTGAATTCTGAACTTTCTGCCTTTGAAAAAGCTGTAAACTGTTCTGAATCCGAATTTTGGAAAGAAGTCATGAATGAAGAAATGGAATCATTGATCGAAAAAAAACCTAGATTCTTGTTAACAAACCAACAAATCGAAAGGTTGTTGACTGTAAATGAATTTTTAAGATCAAAGAAGGGGATTCTAGTATAGGAGATAAAAGATACAAAGTTAGACTTGTTGCCAAAGGGTTCACTCAAAAAGGAGTGGATTATAATTAAATATTTTCTCATATTGCTAAATATACTTCCATCAGAATTTTTCTTGCCTTGACGGCCCATTTTAATTGGGAACTTGATCAATTTGATGTAAAAATTGCATTTTTAAATGAGGACCTTAATGAGACCATTTATATAAATCAGCTAGTGGGTTTTGAAGTTAAATCTAACACAGATAAGTTTTGTTTTTGAAAAAATCCCTCTATGACTTGAAGCAAGCTCCCAGACAATAGTATAAGAAATTCAATTCCTACATTCAGACTTTAAGGTTTGTTAAGAGAAATTTTGGTTCATGTTTCTTTTTCAAATGGTCAGGTGGACCTAAATCCATTTACTTGTTATGATATGTTGATAACATTTTATTTGCTTGTCATAACATATTTGAAATAGACTCTATTAAGTCAGTTAAAATCTGAATTTGAAATAAAAGATTTAGGATAAGTTAAAAGGATTCTTGGCATAGAAATAGAAAGAAATAGGACTAAATCCATTCTATGTTTAAAACAACGTTCATATATAAAGAAAATACTTGATTTTCTATGATTGTTTGTAAACCTGTTTATTTGCCTATTGTCAATCATTTTAAATTGTCCAGTGAATGGTCATCCAAAACCGATGAAGAATTTAAAAGAATGGAAAATGTTCCATATGCTAACACTTTAGGGTCTATAATGTTTCTATTGGTCTACACTAGACCTGATTTAGCTTATGGAACAAGTATTTTAGGCAGGTTTATGGCTAATCCTAGAAAACACATTGGTTGACTATAAAATGAATGCTAAAATACTTGAAAAGCTCATCTGAATTAGGCTTACTATTTAAAAGATGTAATGAAGGCATAATTCTAAAAGGTTACACTGACTCTGATTTTGCTGGAGATTTAGATAAAAAAAGCTCTACTTCATCTTATATTTTCACTTTGTGTGATGGATGGATTAGTTGGAAATCACAATTATAAAAGTTAGTTGTCTTATCTTCTACAGAGGCATAATATATAGCTACATGTAATGTTGTTAAAGAAAGCCTTTGGTTAAGAGGGTTATTAAATGAAATTGGCTTTGTAAATAATTATGTTAGAATTTATACTGATAATCTGAGTGCTATCCATCTCAGCAAAAATTTCATGTATCATGATCAAACAAAACATGTTGATATAAAGATTCACTCAGTGAGGAACATGGCCGAAAAATGTTTGATTAGATTAGAAAAGATTCTACTGAATTTAATTCCTCTAATTTGGGAACCAAGGTATTGCATTTGAATAAATTCAAAAACTACTTAAAATTTCTAAACATCACCTAAACATTAGTTAGTTTAGAATAATGAAGTAAGATTGGTTTTTTTGAATAAATACTAATTTTTATTCTTTTTCTTTTTACAGGTAAATAAGAGCAAATGATACAAGTTGAGCTCTAGACACTAGCTATTACCAAGAATTGTTCAGCAAGATAGAGAATGTTAAGTTTTATGGGCTGCCTTATAATTCTTGGCCCAATTCTATTTGTATTTAGGACTGTGCAAAGCTTTCGGTTTGAAACCCATTTAATGAATCGTGTTTCCATATTACACGCATCTTCACTTCTTAATCTTGTGAACTGACCATACATTTGGCCATCTCTCAACCGTTGATATGTGACTTTTGGACTCGTGTATTAAAAGCCCCTTTTTTTGGTTTCATTCGGTGGTCACTGTTTTGTGTGAGAGGAAATACATGAGTTGTAGGGTCTCATCTCTTCTCTCTGTCATTCTGTGTGTTCTTGGTGATTGTTATTCGATCTCTATAATTTGAGAGATAATATCACATATTATACTTGGTGTATAGTTTGGTGAGATTGTGTTATTGTATCTATGTGATTTGAGGCGAGAAAACAATGAAGAAATATCTGATTTCTTCATACATTTGTAGCTTTTCTTGGTGTTCTAGTGAAAAGAGAGCTATATCTACTTTGTATATGCTCAAAGGGTGATTAGACTTTTGACTGAACATCCGAGCCGTCCGGGGAAAAAAATTCTTTGTGTTCATTTTACATTTTACAATTTACAGTTTTGTGTTGGAAATTGTACTATGGGACCAACATTATTGACTCAAAATCCATTAAAATCTTAAGGTCAGGCTGAAATACCTAAAGAGCTTTGCATTTATATTTATGGGTTTGCGTTCTACTAAAATCTATTAAAATCTTGAAATCTACATTTTAATAGAATATGTTAGAAGTTGGGACGCCAAAGCTTTTATGGAATTTTTAAAATCCTTTAACAATTACGCTATATTTAGTATGTTTGACTCTATAACTAGACAAAATTACGTAGGTGTCATCAACTTGAGTTTTAAGATACAAATTTAAATGTCCAAAGTTTATATTTTAATATATTCCATTAAAATATAAGTGTCCCTAATAGGTTTAGACATTTTAATCGGAATGGAATGGAACTAGAGGCTCCAGTTTCATTTCAAAAAAAAAAAAAAAAATTGGGAATCGGAAACAAGAACTAACTCGGTCTGAGTCGATTCTTGTTTTATGAAGAACCTGGGTATCTGATGAAATCGATTTTCTATATAATTTTTTTATTTACAATTTATAGGCTGGGTAAATAAAAAATATAAAAAGTAAAAATACTAATTTGGGTAGTAATTTATCTAAAACTCTAGACTCTAACTTTCAGAAATCAAGACTAACTCCTATTTTTCGGTCTATTGTCTCACATCAAATTGTTGAATTTTAGATGTTAGTACATATTAATCTTTATAATTTAGGCTTTCTGTTAATCAAAAAGCTGAAAATAGATTGTGGTGTAAGTTGATAAATTAAAATGTTCATTCTTTGTAATTCAAGTTTTTAAAAAGATTTAATTGATTTCGATCAATAAGCTCTCTAGGAATTTTTAAACCCCCAAGATTTCAATGGATTTCGAGCTAACAAATATAAAGCCAAATTATTTACCACTTTGATAAAAATAAAAGAAAGTAAATTAAGCAAGAAATAAAAACTAAAATAAATAGTAATAAATATCTTATTTTTAACTCTCGTACTGAAATTCAAAGTGGGAGATAAAAGAAAATGAGAAATATTATTCTCATTCATAAATTTGGAATTGGATTTTTATTTTATGCAACTAAGAAAGAAAATTGAATTAGACCACTTTGTTTTTGAAACTTTTTTAAACAAATAAATGTTAGACAAAAATTATTGCAAAATAATATATTTTTATTATTTACAAAAATGAACATAACAAGTAATCTAAAATTGCAAGAAATAGCATATACTAAAAGAGTGAATGACTTTCCAAGTCGAGACCTGTATAAATACATTTCATTAAAATAGATTCGTCTTCTCACCGTCAGTGCTTGAGGTCTTGTTGGGCATCTATCTCCCACGATATAACAGAAGAATAAGTAGAAGCTAAGCACTATGTTTCTACTTCGATGAATTGAATCTATTTCTAAACTGACCATCAAGACTTTGGACACAAAAGGGAAAATATTGATAGATAAAATACTCAAAGATAAATTTCAAGAAGATTAGAAAATCATGTGTGGAACAAAGGAAAGATTCGACTATGTAAAAGGCTTTAATGATGACTTAAGAGACTGAGAGTTACATGTATTATAACATTTAATATCATTATAAATCCAATTGTTTCCATAAACAAATAATAACCACAAGAGTTTCAAAAGTTGAAGAATCAATTAAAAATAAAATAAACTCTATAGGATTTAAAGGTAAAATGTGGACCCTCCTAAAGGATCAATTTTTGGTATGTTCATACTGACATCTGTGTACGTAGGTCTCATACACACGCAAGTTCAAAGTCCGAAATACTGATTCGGTCTGTGATTTACACTCCTTTGTGCGCACACATGGAAAGAGATTCTATACTATACATGATTACATCTTTCAAAGTGTAATAATATATAAAGTAGTATTTGCCTTCATAAACTTTATTTGTGGGACAAACTTAATTAGTTTTTCCCCTAACACAAACATTTTCCAATTTATAAACTTTAAGCTTCAATTTCTTATTCACCCCAATGATCTTATTTTGGCAAGTAAATATACAATTTCAGTGTTTTCATGGAAAAGAACACAAATCAGCTTTGATCTTTCAAAACGAAACGATGGATCCCACCTAAAATTACACTGAACCTAGCCCATATAGGTCAGTTTCCAACAATCCCTCACAAAAATGAAATTGAGAGCAATACAGAAATACAAGACATAAAGACTTGATGATATAGTTCAATGATTGAAACCTGCATAGGATAAGTATGTATTATCATTTGAACATTCCTTTATAAAAGTATATTTACTTTGATAGCTAACTAGTAGACACGGTCTCTTTGAACTATTATGTCTTTTATGTAGACACGGTGTCTTTGAATTATTCTATCTTTTATGTAAATGATACACTTCATACATGATTCTTCCTAACACAATTCAGTTCTCATTGCTATGTTCATATGACCATGAACATGCGTATGGTTCTATGAGAATTTCTAAGGAATTGAGCCCCACATAAACCCTTATAAGAGGCCCCACTTCTCTCTGACATAGCTGATTTCTTATTATAAGTAACTCACATTACTCCACTTAATTTCCGACGCATAAGAATCATTAAAAGTCTATTACTTACCATTTATCCTTATGGGCATTATTGGTACATCATAGGAGTGGATAAAGGATGTTATCTCCCACAATGACTCGATTACTTCTTTATAATTAGGTTGTCCCTTTGAACCTAGGTTTTGGGACTTCTAATCAACTAGGTTGAATTTTCTTTGAATTAATCATTCGTTCAAGGACCTAAGTCCTATTCTTTTCGATGATTTTCAACTAACTCGCTATTTAACAATTTGATTAGCGGATCTGCAATATTATCATTTGATTTACATATTCAACAAAGATAACTTCAATTGAGAGTAGTTGCCATATGATATTATGTCTACGACACATATATCTAGACTTACGATTTTATATGTTGATCTATGCCCTTCCTACCACAAATTGACCATCACAATGTTCGCTAAATTGCGGCACAGGCTTTGACCATTTCGAAATATCCTTTAAGAAGTTGGTAGCCACTAAGCCTCTTCACTACGTTTGTCTAGAGTTTAGATTTCATGGTAGATTTGGCTATAACTATCTATTTTGGGGATTTTCATAATATAACTTCACATCTCAATGTGAATACAAAGCCACAAAGACTTTGAGTCCTTTACATCAAATATCCAATTAGCATCACTATATCCTTCAATGACTAGTGAATATCTGGTATAATGTAGCCCATGGCTACAAGTATATGTTAAATATCTCAATACTTTTATTATTCATTTCTAGTAGTCAACTCTTGAATTGCTCGTACATGTAGTCTTATACAACTCATCAAGTACATGAGACTTCCGGTAATTCTAGAATACTCTACTTGAGAGACACGCTCACCTTGTTTTCCACATAATGTGACGGCTTAGAACGATCCTTCTAATTATCTTAAAATTTTAACTCCAAGTATCATATCAGCAAAACTTATATCTTTCATATGAAATCTTGAATTCAACATATTCTTAGTAGATTTAATCATTTTTTTGTTGTTACCAATAATAAGCACGTTATCATCATAAAGATATAAATTGACATAACAATTTTTAGTATCTTTGATATAAACACATTTGTCCATTCGTTGATCTTAAATCCACATTCCATCACAACATTATCAAACTTTTCATGCCACTATTTGGGTGCTTGTTTCAAACCATTCAATAATTTCACCAATTTACAGACTTTCTTTTCCTATTCTAGTGATAAAACACCAAGATTGTTTCATGTAGATTTCTTCATCTAATAACCATATAATGATTTCACCAATTTACAAACCTTGTTTTCTTGTCCTGGAGATGAAAACCCCTCGGGTTGTTCCGTATAGATTTCTTCATCTAAATCTCCATTCAAAAAAATAGTCTTAGCATCCATTTGATGAAATTCAAAATAATAAAGTCCTTCTCATTGTCAACTTTTTATTACTAGTCCAGCCTAATGATTTTCGATAGTTCTTTTTCTTTCGTTTTCCTTTCGAAAATTTATTTGTAATCAAGTGGTTTGCTTCCCGTAGGAAGATGTACCCATGTATGATTTTGTAAAAATGGAATCCATTTCACCTTTAATGGTCTCTTTCTATTGATGTCATTCTGAAGAGTTCACAGCTTCTTGGAAGCTTTAAGATTCACTTTCCAGCATATATGTCAAAAAATTCGGTACCACAAGATTTCTTTGTCCTTTCTCTTTTACTATATCTTAGTTTAACCTCGACTTTTTCTTCTAGCATTTGGTTCTGACCATTTCCAATCACAGTATCATGTGTCCATTTAGAAGAACTAGCTTATGCTTTAGATCTGTTTGAAAATAAATGTTCAAAGAATGAAGCGTTTCTCAACTCTATTATCGTATTTTTGTGTATGTCTGGGATTGTAAACTCATACACAAAAAATCGATGAGCAATGTTCACGAAAATATGTTTCGGATTTAAATCACTGCAAGTGCACGGTTCGTTGACAAGTAATAAAGTAGAAATTTAAGAATTTCGAGTATCGCTCCCACGAGGATTGGTTTAACTTGATTTCTATCACCGAGATCTTAACCGAATCTATAAAACTCAAGCTGATTATTTTTGTGATTTTTTTATAAAACTATTACTAACATGTAAACTAAACTAAAATTATGAATTTAAATGCAAAGTGATGGTTGAATGCAAAAGTTGAACAAATTAATGTATGAAAAAAAAAGTACTAATATCCCGAATCACCAAGTAAGTTCACTTTTAATCCCTATTTCACAAATTGATAACACGATGAAGTGGTTGAAGAATCAATGTTTCTAACTTATCTAACAATCTCTTTCGAGTAGAATTGAACATATTCTAGCATACTATTTAACTATATTTTTATGACAAATGCAATATACAAGAATGCATGACGTTTTGTAAACACTTAGAAATTCACGTAAAGCATATCGGTATATTTCTATCATATATGAACTAAACGATGATTTATACATTGTCAAGCTTATTTCCCTTCTTTCAAATG
>CAIGRL010002649.1:0-11094 GCA_903798325.1 Fraxinus xanthoxyloides | reverse complement strand
TTGAAAGTGGACTCTATTCTAATAAACAGAATTGCCACTCGTCATGAATATCGAAATTATTGCAATGTTAGTTCTGACCCTCTTTACCAAAAAGCTATGTCTGACGAACTTTAGGATCTCCTCAAAACTCGTAGGGACTTGATTGAATTGGCTTCGGATAAGTCTGCAGTAGGATGCAAGTGGGTGTACATGATTAAGACATGAGCTGATGGATCGGTTGAATGATACAAAGCTTGTCTTATGGAACAGGGATTTACCCAGGATTATGGTATTGACTACGAGAGAACTCTTGCTCCTGTTGCACATCTTCTTTTAGATTTGGGTTCTCTTAGTTATTTCTTAGGTCTTAAAGTGTCATCCTACTTGGATGGATATTATCTTTCCAAGCTAGTTATGCATCTGAGCTTGTCTTATGCTGGACTGACTGGCAGTAAGATTGTGTATGGCTCTTTGGAGACAAATGTTAAGCTTCTTCCCAACGAAGGAGAGATGATGCCACTCTCTATTGACAATTAGTTGGTAGTCTCATTTACCTGACATTGATTTCGTCTACTGGTTCTTTTTTTGTCGTGACAAGGAAAAAAATCTCTATAACAATTTAGAACCTACATTGCAGAAATACTCATCGAGCGGACCATACCAAGGTCTGTAGCCAATAACACATCTTGAATAACAAGTTCGTCATACCTTACCTAATGTTTGTTGCCATAGTAGTGCCTTAGTCTCTATGCATGAATCATCACAAGATACACTATGAATGGCTAGTTGCAGTGGGCAGGCTATTTATGATCGAGTGAGGCTTACTTATATTTATAAAGATGCAAGCTTGATTAGGAATGGACGGATGCTTCAACAGTAATGAAAGTCGTTGGGGAAAAATCTTAGACTCAATAAGTGCATGAAAGCGTGCATAAGTTTCAAAAGCGAAAGGGGAGAGGGCGAGCAGAGTGAGCCGTTTCAACCGAAAAANGAAATACTCATCGAGCGGACCATACCAAGGTCTGTAGCCAATAACACATCTTGAATAACAAGTTCGTCATACCTTACCTAATGTTTGTTGCCATAGTAGTGCCTTAGTCTCTATGCATGAATCATCACAAGATACACTATGAATGGCTAGTTGCAGTGGGCAGGCTATTTATGATCGAGTGAGGCTTACTTATATTTATAAAGATGCAAGCTTGATTAGGAATGGACGGATGCTTCAACAGTAATGAAAGTCGTTGGGGAAAAATCTTAGACTCAATAAGTGCATGAAAGCGTGCATAAGTTTCAAAAGCGAAAGGGGAGAGGGCGAGCAGAGTGAGCCGTTTCAACCGAAAAATTGCCTAATCAGTGGTCAAAAATAAAGCATTTAGCTCTTTTGTATTTTGCATCTATAGTATTTTTGCTCTGGTGGGTTTTTCTCTCCTTTACAAAAAGTATGGAAGCTTGGATTTCTAATTGTGTGACTCGTCCCAACATTTCTTATGTAGTCAACTTGGTAAATCAGTTTATGCATTCTCCCCGCTCTACTCACTATACTGTTGTTCTTCGGATTCTTGGGTACGTTAAGGGGACTTTGTTTTATGGGATTCATTTTTCTGCCCACTCAAAACCTTCAGGCATATTTTAATGCTGATTTGGCAAGCGATCCTGATGAGTCGCTCCCCTACTGGATACTACTTGCTTGATACATCTCTTATCTATTGGAGAAGTAAGAAGCAGACAATTGTCTCTCGTTCTAGCATGGAAGTTGAATATCGTGCATTTGCTGATACTACCTATGAACTTTTATGGCTTCAGTGGTTATTACAGGATATAGCTGTTTCCTTTACTAGCAGTTCTTCTATTCATTGTGACAATAATAGTGTCATTCAGATTGCCTACATTGATTTTTTCATGAGCGTACGAAACATATTAAGATAGATTGTCATTTCATTCATTATCATATCAGGCAAGATACTCTTCGATTACATTATGTTGCTTCTGCTTATTAGCTTGCTGACATCTTCACCAAGGCCAATCATCCTGGATGTCGTCGTGATTTGATTTACAAACTCAAGTTGGCATCTTCAATCCGAGTTTAAGGGAGGGTGTTAGTATATATTAGTACATATTCGTGACTTAAGAATATCTTCCTAAATGAGGATTGATTTATCTTATTAGCTTTAATTAATTAATTCTTTGTAATTAGCACCAATTTGTAATTATTGCCTTCAATGATCGCCTCCTCCTCCTATAAAAGGACGGCATCTTGTACAGTTTATACACACTTCAAAATATACAAATATTCTCCACTTCTCTCCTTTCTCCATGCTTTTCTTAATTGAACAGTAACATTAATTAAAGATATAGTACTAGACATAAATAGTTGCGTACAACTTTCCCTATATATGTTGACATGTGACAAAAGTAAAAATTGACTCCTTATCATTACACAGAGCTAGGGCAAGGAAATTCAGTAAGGAAAATGCTAAATGTACATAATAAATGTACACAATGAATGACATAATGTGTTGTGGCAACCATCTTGTCGTTGTTGTGAAATTGTCAGATTTGAATTAAAGGTTTTGATCAATACCACTTGTAATTATGTAGACCATTATATAGACAATTATGTTCTTGTAGCATCACTCATTCAGTAAATATATCTGAGTGCAATTTATCATGTACCGATATTCACTCATGATGACAAAAAATAGTCTGGACTTGCATATGATGCGTCTAGGTTATAACAAAAACAAAAATTTAAGTAGTGTTTTCAATTTTATTTGGAATCAACTAAATGAGTCCATTTTAGCAATTCTGTTCAATCCAGAGGAGGTAACTTTTGTGGAAAGTTATCGAATTTACAATTTCTTATATATCATAAGAAAATAATTTGCTATTTCAATTACCTCTTACACAAACTCTTTTTGGATTGTAGAATGCAGGAGCATTTTATGAATGGATTGGAGCTGGTCCTACCCAGGTCAGAATTGAGGGGATGAAGAATGGGACAGTAGACTTGTCCTCAAGTAAATGGACTAACAAGGTACACTTCTTCTATCTTTCTTTCTTTTCAATACTTTTCTTTTTATGTTCAGAGTTTACTGCCTCCAGTTTGCATCCTCTTGACATCTAATTTAATGTTGTTCAATGGCAAATCTGGCATTTGGGAATGGGTCCTAATGTTAGTATTAAAAAAATTATATAGTAAATAAATTGGAGGACCTGCTGAGAGAACTTACATGAACTTTGCTGAAAATTCTATATTATAGTTTAAACATTACAAACTTCTTGATTTTGGGTTTGACTGTGTTGCTTTTGCTATACACAGTTCTTGTCACATTAGCTAAGACAGCTTTTGACTGGGAATGTGATGAAAATTAGCAATGAAAGCATATCAAAAATATTATACTAGGAAGATACAGAATAAATTAGGATGTATTTTTATGGATTCTATTGTATTTAGGGGTGGCTGTGCAATGTTGCTAAAAGTTGATAAAAGTTTGTGGATCTCATGAAATGTGGGGTGAAAAAGTGGATAAAAGTTGTGTCTAATGAAATGTGCAGTTAAAAAAAATGAAGTTTGATGAGCTTTTTACCAAACAAAAGCTTTTCCAAATATCTCTCTCCATAGTATTAGGGCTAAATTTGGAAATTTTTCGGCCTTATTAGAATTTTAAGTGAAAATAGGAATAAGGCTCTTAATTTTTTGATAATTGAAAATATATTGAATTTCCCCATCCAAATTCTGTCTCTCTATCTACTTTTGCTCTCATGTTCTGCATCGGTATTTTTCTGAGAAAGAAGACTGCACATTGCGACAATTTTCCAATGGAGCACTCTCATACTAGTAGAAGCTATTATATAACTTCTTTATGTTGGAAATTCTCGTCTTGGAAAAATGTGTAATATTGTATAATTAAACACAAACTATTTTGCTTGTTTCTTTATTTTTAAGGGGCATTGAAATGGGAGAACTGAAGTGTCAAGTAGGGGTAGCTTTAATATTGCATTAGACAGAACTTAGCCTTGAATTGTTAGCTCAAGTATCTCATTAATTTTGACTAAACACAATGAATTTGGATTTCCGAAGGTAATAGATATAATTAGAATAAACCTGTGGCAGTTAGTTTTTCCCTGAAAGATGTAGTCTCAGTATCAGTAAGTTTTCCAGTTTCTGTAATCAATAGATCGTGGTAAACTCTCACCAGCGATTTGTTTAAGCTAGTACATGATTCACCAAGGCTGACCTAAGTGAGTGGCATTAGTAATTTAACGACCCTAATCTGTGATAGGATGTTGTCTAATGGGCTTTGTCCATACTTATGAAGGCCTTCAGAGCACCTGTAGGATTATTATTTTAGTTAGTGTGAACCAAAATATCAGAAGTAGAGTAGAGCTTCACCGACATCAGGTTTAGAACATAATGGAAATTTTCTAAAACCTTTATTGTTCATTTGATTTTGTATTTTCAGATTGGATTACAAGGAGAAAACTTAAGGATATATGATTCGATCGGTTTGAATGGCGTGAACTGGGTATCGACATCAGAACCACCGAAAGAGCAGCCCCTCACATGGTACAAGGTAAAAACTTAAGAAAATCATTTGCTAAAACTTTGACCTAATTGTGATTGCTTCTGGAATGATTTTTTATATTGACTTGTTTGATAAGATATAAATTTATTACCACACTACAGGCTGAGGTGAACCCTCCACCTGGGGATGAGCCCGTTGGACTTGATATGATTCACATGGGGAAAGGACTGGCTTGGTTAAATGGACAAGAAATTGGAAGATACTGGCCTAGAAAGTGCTCCAAACATGTAGAGTGTGTTCAACAATGCGATTACAGAGGGAAATTTAACCCTGATAAGTGTAGCACAGGGTGTGGAGAACCATCACAAAGATGGTGAGCTCATAGAATAATATCTAAAGAATGAATCATTAAGAATTCTCCTTATATGCTCCTAGTGCAAAAAAAATAAAAATAAAAAATCAATGATTTTGCTAGCAGAATCCCTAGAAAGCTACATGAAGAGTGAATAATAGGTTGCATTGCTCTAGCTTTCTGAAATTTATCATGGTTTCATCCTCAATAAATTTACTGAAGTGTGTAAAGTTTTAAAATGAGAAGTTGCAGAGAGACTTAACTAACATTCACCATCTGAGGAATCCCAAGGTGATCACTGGTGTTTAGGTTTGCAACCCAATGGCTATTGGTTTGTGTTTGTTGGCTTTTGTATGTCATCAAAGATAATAATTTGCTGATTTATAGTTCTAAGTTTGTGGGGGTACGTTATTGGGTGGAGTAGTTATGTCTCGTTTGTTCATTGATATCGCTGGTCCACACAAGTGTTGGTCCAGATTGTTCAGCTTAGAGATCAGTTTGGTTGTTTGTCTGTTGCATGAGATTCTCCACTCAGCGTCAATATGAGGCTCCAACTACTGTACATATCAGCAAGTTAGTGTGGTTCAGCTATAAAATAAATTGGCATGGCTAGGCTATGCTTTTACATGCATCATAAACACCATTTTCTAAAGCACCCAAAGTTTCCTAACTTAAGATCTTGGTTTAAGGTATTTTTTGATGGCCCTTTCAGCAAATCTTACTGAGATGTCATCTGGTTATCCACTTCCCTGATGCTGATGCTGATTGAGGTTTTCACATCAAGTTGTTTCTTGTCATGAGAAGTTTTTATGCTGTCTCCGTTTATCTGATTGTCCTAACTAGGCTTTTATATTACAATTTCCTCCCTCAAATTAGATCTTCAAAAACGCAGATCAAAATGAGGGCCTTAAAGTTCATCATGTTGTTCATTTTCTCTCTCTAGTTTGACTATGAGTTCAATTTCTCTCTCTCTCTTTTGGATAGGTATCATGTTCCAAGGTCTTGGTTCAAACCATCAGGAAACATCTTAGTGATCTTTGAAGAGATTGGCGGAGATCCTACTTCAATTAGATTCTCGAGGCGAAAAATTTCAAGTGTATGCTCTCATATCTCAGAAAATCATCCTTCTTTGGACTTCGAACACTTGCAAAAAGGTGGAGCTGGAGATTACAATAATAAAGCTACTGTCAGGTTGAAGTGCCTCAAGAACACTCGAATCTCTGCTGTAAAATTTGCCAGCTTCGGGAATCCTGTGGGGACATGTGGATCTTATGCCCAGGGAGAGTGCCATGATCCTAATTCAATTTCCATAGTGAAAAAGGTGAAACAAATTTCTGAGAGTAATGATATTAAACCAGCTTTCTTGCTGTTTCAATGTGCTTTTTTTCTTCTGTTAAAATGGATTTCTTTCTTTAAAATAGTCCAATTTAAATGGATTTCGATGGGATGACGAGTTACTTCATTGTAGCTCTTTGGGTGCTCTAGTTGCAAACTCAAATTCAGAATTTTTATCGTGTAATGACTTGCTATTGCTGCTGTGCAGGTTTGCCTAAACAAAACTGAATGTGCACTGGAACTAACGAAAGATAATTTCGACATGGAACTGTGCCCCAGCTCAGTGAAGAAACTCGCTGTTGAAGTGGCGTGCACCTGAAATCCAATTATGCAAACTGAAAATTACTGATACAAAATCTTAAATCGTTCATTATATCGTTGGGATAATTATTCTAAATCTCTCCACCTTGCAGCAGGAAAGCTGCAGATTTGTCTTTATTTCTTCTCCTTCTTGAGCGAGTTCTTATCAGTTGATCGGTGGCAATAATAGTTGCTGTTGTACACTAGGCCCGTCTGGAGCAATTTTTAGCTACTTTTAAGCAAAAAATTTAATGTTATAAAGTACACACGTTCCCTCCTTAATTGATTAAAGAGGAAATTGCAAAAAAAAATGTCCACTTTTACAGGAATTTTATGCGCCACCCCAATAAGGGGCCGTCACTTGTCAATTTGGTAAAAGATTTGGTAAATGATATGTACACGTAGTGCGGTTGCTTTTACAGTCATTTGCCAAAAATGTTCAAAATTTCGTAAAAGTCTATTTTACTATAATATAGATCAAAATGCACTATTAACAATTTTAAATTTCACAATAAAGACAAAATTATGTATATAATTAAAAATTGTATTGACCAATAATAATTTAGCACATAATCCATACTACTTATTTTAAAAAGTATAATATCAATCATGCATTAAATGTTTGCTTCTCCCTATAAGTGGATAAATAAAACATTTATAAAATGTCGAAAAATACACTTAAAATGTCAAGAGCATTATAAAATATAAAGAACTCTCATGTTCAGAACAAAATTCCATTCTAAACAAATGAAGTATCAAGTGTCAAGATGAACATGGTTCAAACGTCGATAATAGTTTTTAAAATGTCGAGAGCGTCATTAAATATCCAAAATAGCAACTATTAAACATAACTTATCACCACAAATAAAATTTCAAATAAAATTACCTTCTACCGAGAATTGTGGAAAGTCAAATTAACTGCAGATTTGGATGAGATTAAATTTTTTTGAAATAAAATTATATGATTTTCTTATGAGTTAGAAGCATATAATTATGACTTTTCTACTTCATCTTTATTTTTTCTCAAAAATTTTGGTCAATACCTAATAGATAATAAAAACAAATGAATCAATTAGGTATTAGCTAGTATTAATGTAGTTTCTCATGGAAGCGAATTGTTCTTCTCAAAATTCGTGACAAATTGAACAAAAAAAAAATTGCCTTATTTTTCATTGAGAGTATAATAGATAATTGGCACCAAATTTGACCATTTGCAAGAGTTAGCAAATTAGACACTTTTCAATTGACAGTCATGGAATTGACCATTTTTGTAAAAGTTATTTAAAAGTAAAAAATTAACTTATAACTGTAAAAGTTTCTTATAAGTATTTTGTTTTATTGGTAGTATTTTTATTTTTTAATAATTTTTATATAAAAGTGATTTTTTACTTATAATGTAATTTTTCTTATCTTACAAGTAATATTTTACTTATAAGTATTTTTTAATTATAACATAATTTCTTTAATTATAAATATTTTTAGTTAATATATTTTAATTACAATTTAGTTTTGAACAAAATAGTTGATTGAAAATAACTATTTTATAAATTGTAAAACTAGAAGAAAACAAGAGAAACGACCAAAATCCGTCGATTTGGTAGGTCGAAAGAACTGCTCAAAATTACACTACATCGATTTTGAGTGGTTTTTAAACTATCCAAAATCGATGCCCAAAAAAATAACAAACACCGATTTTTCCAACCCATCATAAAGGGTGTCACCCAAAACTGGTGAAAAAAATACTCCCAAGCAGGCCTTAAGGACTGTAAATCAGGGCTATAATTTTTTGTAAATCGGCTTGTATCAATGACTATAAATAGGGCAGTAAATCAGCTCTTAGGGTTGAAAATTAGGTCTGCAAATCACTATAAATTGAGGCTGCAAATCAGCATGTATAATTTATATAGAGTGGTATTTTCTAATAAATGAGAAGATTGTTTTCTAACAAAAAAAAAAAAAATTCTCTATTTTGTCATGGTGTTAGAACCACAATTGTGAAAACTCTTGTTCAGTTCTTAGTTATTCTCGATATTGTACGCGCCGTTTTATTAGAGTCAATTGTGCCCTCTCAATTTTGGTGTGAGGTTGTTTCAACTGCTGTCTACCTCCTTGGTCGATTGCATTCTCCCTTGTTGAACCATGTATCCCTCTTTACTAAGTCATTTGGTCATCTTCCAAAATATTCTATCTTTTGTATATTTGGTTGTGTATGCTATGTTCATCTTCCTACATACAAACATACAAAATCACAGCTCAGCTAGACCAATGTGCTTTCTAGGATATTCTTACAACAAAAATGTTATCTTTGCTATGATTTAAAATTACGTCGTATTTTGGTTTCTAGAAATGTAATTATTCTAGAAAATCAGTATTTTTCACCACTCGTCTGGATCTTCGTGCTCCTTCATTATCTGTTTTGCCATTTGTTAGAAATAAACGCGAATTTACAATATGGAAATATACGAACAAGAATACAAGATTTGCGTGAAAATCCAAGACCAAAAAAACCACTAGCAGAGGAGGGGAAAAAACCACTATATTAAAGGATGATTAAAAAATTTGGATGATCTCAAGAGATATAATTACTCATAATATATATAATATAAAGAAGAGTCTAACATATGATGGAGTCCTAATATAACAAGCCTAACAAATAATGGAGTGTTTGAGGTAAAATTGGAGTGAAAAAATAGATTTTGCACTGGATAACACCACTGCTCAAGCGTCCATGGCGCAGCCAGCGAGCGGTGATGTTGCTTAAAAAGATGCTCGAGCACCGCGGTTGGAAAGCAGTCTTCACGTGATTTCTTATTATTATTCATATTTGACTTCTTCAAGGTATACTACCGACTCCCAATAGAATACGGGTCACAACTGAACTCTAATAAATCTCCATCTTAACATGAATTTCAATGCACTAAATAAAACTTCATTATTCAACCAACAACTCTCAACCTCTTCCACAAAAAAGTCCCCAAGGGAAAACTCAATAACAAATACTAACCAAGTTCAAGAAATGCTCAAATCTGACTACAAGGAGTGACTTGGTCATCATATCAGTGGGATTATCTTGGATGCCAACTTTGTTCGAAACAATATCAAATTCTTCATTGAGCTGGACTTTCACCCTTTTTTATCTCTCCCCTATCTTTGGTTGCTATCAATATATCATCAACATATAAAAGTAATTATACAAACGATCTATCACCATACATAAAATAAACACAACCATCATAACTGTTGTTCTTAAAGTCATGAGTAGTCATAAGTGAGTCAAACCTCTTATACCACTGGACAACTTTTCAACTAATAGCACAACCACCAATAGTAAAAACATACCCTATAAGAGATCTTCTCTTATCAAGATCTTTAGGAAAATGCAAATCAAGACAACTAACTGCATGTGTAGAAGATTCTTCAATGGAATCAATTCCTCAACCACACTCAAAGCATAAGCAACCAAATCGGCCTCATCGTACCTATGTGGAGGTCTAGGTCCATCTTTAGCACTAGAATGTCTTGTGCTAGTGGCGGTGGCGGCGGCAAAGTTGTACTACCCTACTTTTGAACTAGACTAATATGTAGACTCTTGTATAGACCCTGACCTAAACTCAGATTCTACCCATGTGTTTAGTTTATGCTGATTTGTATCAATAATCTGCAAGACATATAACTGAGCAAACCTTCTCTTCCCTTTCATCAAAACATGGGCACATTTGCTAACCTTCAGAACTTCATCTTCACTAGTGTTGTACTTTTTTGAATTAAGAGTACTCAAAAAGATAAGATTTCTCTTCAAATTCGGAACATGTCTCACTTCACCGAGTATCTTGACAATCTCATCAAATATCTTAATTCTGATCATTCCAATACCAACTATCTTACAAGTTGCATTATTTTCCATTATCACAACACATTTGAAAATTGTTTCATATGTTGAAAACCAATCTCGATTAGGACACATATAAAAAGTGCAAGTTATATTAAGAATCCATCTTCACAAGGTTTAGAGTCGTCGTCAGAAATAACTAGAAGTTCTTCATCATTGTAGCAATATTCTAAAATACTGGCTTTACCTGATTTTCTGGTTGTTTTTACTTTTGATTTGTAGCATCTCTTTTATCCTTATTCTGCAACTTATAGCAATCAGATTTGACGTACCCATTTTTTCTTGCAATAATTTCAGATTTTATCACTGTAATTAGATTTCGATATGCACCTCACATAATCACCACTATCAACAATGCCCTTTGTCTAAGCCTCAAATCCAAACACAAGCTGCTTCATCTTCTCCTTTGAAAACAGACCATCATATACTTCATCTCTGGTATGTGAATCACAACTGCTAAAAATAGCGTCTCCGAAAGACATATGAAGATATTGAGGAGCTAGGAAGAAGGATAGAACGAAGATTTTCATTGAATTTCAACGATTCAAGTTAATTTCTAATTTTTGGGTGATGTCTTCATTTTATTACTTTTATTGTTCTTTTATTTTATCCATGTTAGACTAGACTTTTTATGTACTAGGTGAAAGATAAAACCTCTTATTGTGATCTTTCAATTCTTTATTTTGTAATTTGATGTTCAAACACGAATG
>CAIGRL010002645.1:0-12349 GCA_903798325.1 Fraxinus xanthoxyloides | reverse complement strand
AAAAAAAAAAAAGAAAAAAAAAAATATTTATGTAACCTTGTTTTTCTTGAATTTCGAGTATTCACTTCTATCTAGTTATTAAAATAGTGTCCATTTCCTACATATCAGAATTCAAGTTCATACCTCCTGATTTTGTTGAAGTATTAATGAAGCGTAGGAAAAAGGAGAAGGAAAGACTTAGGCCTTTAAAACTGTTTTGTGGCACCAAGGAGTTATTGGTTATTGATTGGGCACATCAATTCTGGAGGCGAGAGTTTGGGAAGGGGAGGAGGCTGGATGATGGGGAGGGTGTTCTTCTCTCTTTTGATTTTTTTTTTTTAAATTGAATTTGAAACACTTTCTTTTCGCCAGATTTAATGCTTGATTGGAACAGACAAATTGACAAGGGATCCTTTCTCATGAAAATACAATTTCAGGGTCCCATTTGCCATCAATGAGAAAAGGTGTTCCTGCGGCTATAAAATAAACAGTGAGTACTGAGCTTGCTGTGAAATGAGAGATCTTACCACAATCGTGATTGTAGAAGGATGGAAGCATATAAACAGCATTGCCTACAGCAACTTCTGCTTCTACTGATGCAGCTGCTGAGGAAAGAAAATCTTCATATGATCCTCCAGCCAATTCAACGCGGAAGGCATTGATGCGCATCCGAGCCAAAACACCAGCATACCATTCCTTAGTCAGAACTAGCAAGTCAAAGATTCATTCTCTTTGAAGCTCCAGAAATTTTTAGTTTGAAAAAATCTTATAATTGTAAAAATAAAGTATGCCAGGCATCAAGAAATCAGGGGGAAAAAGGGACTTTAATGATGGCTAATCTTGATAAGCTTCTACAGCACAAGGATACAAGCCATATGCTCCCCTTTAATATCTGTTTCCTGAAAAGTCCTTCTTAGCAGGCAAAATTCCTTTTCCATCTGAAAACCAATGGAAGAAAAATAAACCAATACATTTATCATGAATTTTCACTTCGAATACTTACAACATGATTGGTCATACCTCTCTTTAACTAATTTTTTCAAGTATACCAGTAGATGACTTAAAATCTACCATGTTAATGCATTTTTGAGTTGAAGAGAACATAGAATTCCATTTGAATTTTTTTTTAGGGCACTGTAACTTTTTTCTTACTTATAATTATGCAGGAACATGTCCAAGTTATTATGGCCTCTACTAATTCCAAGTGCAAAACATAAGGCCTTCTGAGAGGAAATGGAGATGCTTACCAGTGAAACCATTTCAGAAGTTAAAGTTGCTGGCTGAAGTATGTCAAGACAATCAGCAGAGACAACCCCAGATATAACCTGACAAGCAAACCGCTTGACCAGAAGAGGATATTTTAGACCCTGCAATCTTCATAGATAATAGCTTTCATGATCTCATCGTTATCTTTTCTCTTAAGGCTTTGTTTATTTGGCAAGCATCGAAGCAAAAAAACACATAGGAGTTCAAGAAACTCTTAGGAATTATATAGTACGAGCGCTTGGTAGTTAAATTTCACGAGCTCTTAAATCTCACAAGTTGATGACGTTTAAGTTATAACATGAGATAATAGCTTTCATGAGTTCAGCAATTTATCTTTTCTCTAAGGCTTTGTTCATTTGGCTAGAATCGAGGCAAAAAAATACATAGGAGTTCAAGAAATTCTCATTAATTATATAGTATGAGCGCTTTGTGGTTGAATTGATGGGTAAGTTATAACATAAACAAAGGAGATAATCTAAAGAATTATTCATCTAGCCCGTTTGAGACCCATTTTCCCCTCAAACTCATTTTCACCATATATTTTCCCAATAAAATAATTTTACACGTAAACCCAAAACTTTTCCATATTTTTTAAGTACACATTCTCTAAAAAATCATTATTACAAAATCAATTCTCCCAAAAAAAATGGGGCTCATTATTGTGAGAGTTTAAAATTCGTAAGAATTGAATCCTTCCCGACATAATGTACCTAAGGTAAGTTCAGTATAGATCAGATATACATTTCTGAAAAAAAAAAAGGGGGGAAAAGGGAAAAGTTTTAGATACTTGGATGATAAATGAAAAGAGGAACCAAGAAATGATACATTTTTACAAGTGAATACCACTAAGCCCATTTTGCCAAGAAATTAGTGAATATATATATAGAAATTTTTTATAAATGTGATTTGCTCTGATGTTATGAAACTTGATATGACGAGTTATGAGAATCCGCATATCTAATCTTGTGAAAGAATTTTACTTAAGAACATGCAGGTGCAGGATATGACAATTTCACAGTCCATAGCCTGGGCAGCCTACTGAAAAGATGTAAATCTAAAGATTTCTTGTTCTCCCCTCCAGTGGGACTCTTCCTCAGCAATCTGGCCATTTCTCTTTACTTTTCTTTCCTTTATATCATTCTTTCCCATGCATATCAACAAATTATAAGTAGACCGCCCAAAAGAAAACATTAATAAAAATCAGTATCTAACCAGATGATTAAGGAAACATAAAAATATGGTAAATAAATACTATTATCAACAAAAATTCAGTAAAAGGCCATCAGTTCCATACCGACAGTATTCCGTGAATCTTGACCAATCTGCTTTGTTCTCAATCTCATAAAAGTTCTGATGCCATTAGATAAATTAGCAAAGCATGAATGAATTAAGTCTGATGGAAATGAAAGGCAAAATATGATACCATTTTGCTACATGTAGAACAAGAATCTAGCTATAAGTAGAAAAGATACAGATAACAGCCTAAGTTGTCCCATTTAATAACAAGTTTTTCTATCTCCATTTTTCTCCAATAAAACATCCTAAGTTTTCATCTCTTTAATTTACCCAGTGAGTAAATATGATAAACTTTAAAGCATAAGTAACAATTCAAAACTGATAAACAGGTTCAGTTCGAAATTAAGACATGCAACTAAGATTAGACATAGTAATATTTCACACACGTGCATATAATATTAAAACCACAAAAAAAAATAAAAAAAATAAAAAAAAATAAATAAATCTGAATTCTACACTATAATATTTTGTATTAAACTTTTGGAAGATAACGTTTAATTAATCATATTGGTGCATAGTAAAGATACATCATTCAAAACGAGACTATATAGCTCAAATTCAAACACATAGTGGACTTCCATTTAGCATCATTTACACAGAAAGTATTTCATCTAGTGAGTCCAAATCTCCAAGAAAAGCAGAAAAATACTGTATTCATTCCTCATAAAGAAAAAGAATATGCAAGAAACTACCAGAATCAAAAGATGCTACTCGGGAGCACATTTTCAAACACTTAGTAGTCATCTATTAATTCACATAATTTAGACGATACATCAACCCAAAAACATATTATATCAAGAAGCATATAAAGACAAAAACATATATTATTAATAAACATAAAAATCAAAGCTAAAGAACTATTAATTTGTTCATTGAATAGGAGGCGATTGTATGCACCTTGGACTGGTCTTTGCAGTGTTCGCTGCAAAATGCCACATTTTTATGAGCTTCGGAGTGTGTTTTATTGTTTGGGAGCTTTCTGAGGCAGAAATAGCAGACTTTGTGAAGCGAAGAGAGAGAGGAGTGAGCAACAATGGGTTTGGCGGAGTGAATGAGTTCACCCGTGCGGATCCTCCGAGTCGCAAAAACTGCTCGGCCTACGGAGTCGGTGAGGCCCACTCGAATTGGAGGCGGCGAAGGGCGATTTGGTTGTGACTCGTTGGTGGAAAAGAAGGTGAAGATTGGTGGAGATTTTTTGAACTGGGAAGCCCAACGACTATGACGAAACAGCGATGACATTTTGATTGTGTTGCTGTTTTGGGAGTAAAAAATTATGGGTTTGAAGGCAAAATTTTCCGCGTTCTAAATAAATGAAAAATTGTCCCATCTGCCTAGAATAGTTAAGCTATTTATGTGAGGTAATTGTGTCATTGGCACCATATCACAATTTACTTATAAAACTTCATTAATTATCCCACTGATCATTGAACTTTACTCCATCCAACTCCATAATCCATCCGTTAAAATCCGTTAATAGACATGCCTACTTGAATAACGGAAAAATCAGCTGACCAATTAACTTCTTCCGTAGATCGTGTGCCAAATCATCTTCCAAATCACTAAATCCCCAACTTCACCTAAAATCCATTTCTCCGAAAGAGTAATGTTATGTAATCTCAATGAGATTACAACCCCAATTTTGATATCGCTAAATGAAATATGAAATTAAATGACTTATTAAATTTCACCTATCATTTAATATCATATTAACGATACCTAGTATGATATTGTAATCTAGTGAGACTAAATAACATTACTCTCTTGATTCGCAAAGTCTCTGTGAACAAACGACAGAACATTATTATATCTTGTGATCCCCAATTTCAACGGTAGAAGGTTGACCTCCAAAATCGAATCATGAAGTCTGCGAACAAAAATCCGTCGTTGTTGACCAAGCTTGAAGGCGTGAACATGGACGACTTAGATGAAGGTAATTCTGAACCAAGTCACAAGTGAATATCGTGCAAGTGTTTGGCAAGCGTAGCTTTATTTTTTCTCATATAACTCGACTGCATATGTGTAGTACTATGATGATGTAGAAATGAGCATATAAATCATTGTCGGGCTTATTGGACTTATTTTGCATGCCTCTTTTTTGGAATCTAGCTTAGTTGTAGTTTGAAACATGTTTATATTTGCAAGTTCTTAATTTTGTGTTTGTTTTATTGTGTACTAACTCCAAACTGAAAATGTATGATTTTTTGGTTTCTGTCTTCCATAGCTGGGCAATGATGGTTTTTGATAACAATTTTCCCATTTGGTTAAAATTGAATTTTTTCTTCTTCATACTTTATTGTCCAAATTTTAATGCGGTGTAATTTTATGACAAAGAATGTGGATGATCCAGACTTCATCGATTCGGAGAACAATTTGGAGTCTGATCGAGGCGACATCAAATATGACGAAAATGTGATCGACGGGATTGAAGGGGAATTGGTTTGACAACTTTGACGTAAAGATCTAGTGACGGATGAACGGGAAGAGGTGAACGATATTGAGGTAGACGATTTGGAAATGTCGTCCGAGAAACTGTTGTCCCAATGTTCATCCAACGAAGATATGAATCCTCAGTTTCCTGAGTTTTCATTCAAGTCGGACATGAAGGATCCGTCGTTTGAGGTCAGACAACTTTAAGTTTCGTTGAGTTCCATGAAGCGGTCAGAACTTATAGTGCATTAAATGGGTACAACGTAAAATTAAAGTAAATGAGCAAAGTAGGGTACATGGAGTTTGCAAACTGGGATGTAAATGGAGAATATGGTAATCTAAAGTGAATGTGTCCTAGAGGTTGCAACAGAAATTGTACACTTCGGAGTACACTTGCAGTTGAGACTAGTTTAACAGACACTGCAATTTTATTTTTTTGACACATTGACCCTGATTGGTCCAACACCTACGTTTCCCAGTTAGTCCGTTGCATCTCATGTCCCAACTGATGAAGTGAACTTCGACGAAGGCGTGAACGAGTTGCATGACATAGATGAAGCAGATTTTGCCAAACTGAGAGCTACAAGGGCAAGAAAATAAAAAAAAGGGGACAATGTGCGAAGCTGTCAACATCAACACGAGATCCAAATATGGGGACAGACACACAGGCAGACACAATGGATTATGTTCCACTTCATTTTGTTCTAAATGGTTTGTTTTTTTTTTATTTTTTATTTTTATGCTGCGAATTATGTGAATTAATAATACCTGGAGTGGAGCAATTTACTTTTGTTGTTTGTATCTATTCGGTATTATCTGTTTTCAAGTTTGGCAGTTGTAGTTAAAGGTAACTGTATGCCCTTATTTTGTTCATTTGGGACGAAGAAAAGCTTGTAGTTACGTACAATCCCAGTGCAATTTCGTATATACAGTCATGTACGCTCTGAGTAAGCACTACCTTGTATTTTCTTTATGCTCAAGTGATTATGGTAATGAAAAAGAAGTATTGTGTTACTATTTTCTTTCATCTTCATTGCAGATGTGATTTCATTCCACTGTTTGCTTAAGATGTGACTACAGACATTACTTATCTGTGCGGAATAATATATCACATCCAAAACCAACACAGATAGCCTGTTGGCTGAGAATGAAGAGATAGCACAATTGTGGTTTAGTAAAAATTCTCAGATAAGTAACGTCTGTGATGGAGAAAATCTATCCTTTTAGTACTAGTTCTTCTGTTGGCAGCGAGTCCTAGCACTTGGGGGTTGATTTTTTCAGAATTGCAAGCTGAACATTCAATAATTTCGTTTAATTCCATTAGTGCAATCTGAACATACAACAAATATCCATTACAATTAAAAATTTTAAACGAATAACATTAGCAGTTCATTTTCAAGGAGCTCCTCCCTTTCGCCTCTCGGTCTCTTTATCTCGTTTTTCCTTGCAGATAGTAACATTGAGGGAGATCTTCACGTCATTTTCTTCAGTTATTTTAGCAACATCCTTCAATATACTTGACGGAATTTGAATTTCCGATGTATTGCTTGACTCACCCTCAAATTGCACATGTTCTTCATGGTAAATAACATCGCTGCACTTGAAACACCCACAATCGTTAGTACAAGTGTAAAACAGAAGAATAGCCGATCTATGTTTTCAATATTCTTTTCAACCTCCATCGATTTCACAAATCCCTTGCCGCATGTTATGCATCATTTCTTCGTCAGGCATTCCGATAGGTAGTGGCCCAGCTTCCTACATTCAATTTTGAGGGTTAGAGTTCTTGAGGTGAATTTGGGCACCGCGAGATAGAACAATTGATTTAATGGTTTGGGGTTTGTTTTAGTTCCAAGTCGTGTTTTGATCGAAGTCGTGCATTTTCCCTTCATCCAAATAGGCACGTCTATTAACGGATTTGAACGGGTGAGTGATGGAGTTTGACGGCACAAAGTTCAGTGGTCAATTGGACGATTAATGAAGTTTGACGAGTAAACTATAACATGGTGTAAAGTTTAGTGACTAATGAAACATTTAACTTTAATTTACATATGACTAACATTTTTAAGGTTCAAATTTTGACTCATCCGAATTTGTATATGGGTATTTGATGACATACGGATGAAAAGGAATTGTCCATTCGACTATCAAATACTGATATATATAATTTACATATAATTCACTCTTCAAAAGTAAATTTGTTGCATATCCTTATTTGGTGATGTATATGTATTTGGCGAGACACACTTAGAAGAGTGTAAGAACACTCAAATGCTTTATTATCTGCAGTTATAACACATGAGACGCACTTAAAAGAGCGTAAGAACACTCAAATGCTCTATCATCTGCAGTTATAACACATGAAAGAAGAAATATTGCACATGTTATAGCCATGGAAAAAAGACTATCGTCACTTCATCAAGCACTTGAGCGCATATGAATATTTATATACACACCCAAAGCAGAGCCAATCTTCTAAATCTAGGTCAATAAAAAGAAATTAAAATCAATCATGATCATTCATTGTATATAAAATATTATGTATGTAATGGAGATCTCCAATCCAGATTTTCTTGAGGATAGTCTTTTTGCACTTCTTCTGGAGGAATAAAGGAGTCAATAGAAAGGCCAGGGACATTAACTGCTAAATCATCAATTGTGTACGTCTCCTCCATCCGTGTTATTGCAGGCCCTGCTTTCGAATTGTCTCCGAATTGTGTGATGATAACATTGGAATGACCTGAATGAGCGATCATCATGCCCTCTACAATCCGATAGTCCTCAACTTTTGTACCCATTGATGTTTCCCAGTATGTGGGGCGAGAACCAGGTGACTGAATTCTGGTTAAGTAAGAGTCTTCTAAATACACCAGCAATCCACTTCTTTGACTGAAGTAACCAAACATAACGTGCTTGATCATCTCTGCTGTGTTGTCACTGCGTTCCAATAGGTCCGTATGATCAGCTGATAATTTTAACACAAAGCAATCGAGGCCGGATATTCGCTTTTCTCCCATGTATTGTGCTGTAGAGAATACAGCTGATATAGTCACCGGATCTAATCCCTACAAATTTAGGTGATTATAAGGCCATGAAATAAGATATATTTCAAGAAAATCTGTTCAAAAATTGCACCTTTATTGTAAAACATAGTGCCAACTGATTCAAGTTAATTCTAAGGTTCAGAATTTAGAACATATGTTCCCTTAAAAATAATGATATCGGATAAAATTGTCTTGTAGCAATCATACAGCTAAAGAAATGTGCAATTTTAGAAGGACTTCTAGAATAGACTTAGCCTATTTACCAGAAAGAATTACATTGTTTAAAAGTTAATAGAGGTTGGTCATTCATACCAGCAATAAAAATGATGTATAGTCTCCTTGAAAAGAGAAAGACAAGGAAAATACTGCTAGAAAAAGATATAATTCTGTCACTGATTTCAAACATCCGGGGAATTAAACTCGGGGACTCATTCAATCAATTACTTGCCTGAATTGCCCGTCGAAGAGGGCGGACACCGCCTTTAGCTGCATGAGCACCTAGCCAAGGAGTGTGCCTCCAAGCCACATTGCCATCACTACCTGCAGCAACTTTATGACCACCCACAACTAGTTCAATTAACCACTTATTAGGTACCATTTGCCACATCACAAAGCAACCATTCTGTGACATGCCATTAGGCCTACCGGGCTTGCTGGTCGACCCGAGCTCGTCCACCATCACCATCGTAACTTTTCCGGTGGCGTACATGTTCTTTATGACTCCCTCTAGCTTCCGGCAGCCGGTTGCAGCTGTGAAGTGTTGTATTATGTATTGTGCAGAAGAAGATACCTGAGTAAGAGAGCCATTCAAATAATCTGTATTCAAGATGCAGTAATTACTAATTTAAGGTTTGTATATTACATTTTATGGTGAAAACTAAAACGTGCCTCTAGGCCATCTACAGCGTCCAGAGCCAACACCCCGGTTTAGTACTTTAAAATATAGGTCTCAGTTTCAACATTTTTTTTTAAAGGTAGTTCATGGTGTTTATTTGTACAAGAATAGATCACGATGGAAATCATACATATGATATGCTTTTATATTGAGATAGTGAACTCACATAACCAAGAAATAAAAGCAACATAAATATCACAATTAATGCTGAACAACATGGTTTTGAAAAGTAAAAGTAAGCCTAAAAAAACAGCACAAGTTGTCTACTTCTGTAAGGGAACTTATGCGGGCATAACTACAGATCCTTGAAAATGCAAAATTTAAAAGAAGGGCAAAAACCTTAGATTCTGATCTGCAAAAACCCATCTGGGCTTCGGTTCTTGAATTGATGTGTTAGAAGATAAGTTGAGGGAGAAAAAACACTTACTTCAGTAAAGGGCTGTTTTGGATGAACAGAAACAGGAAAAAGTGGGCAACCCATAACACTTAAAAGAATCTTGAGGTCAGATTTCTTGTTGAAGAGAAGAGGGAAGTGGTTCTTGAGCCAGTTTCGCCATGTTTGTGCCTTCTTTGACCAATTTGTAGCTGAATCTTCTTCGTTTAAGGGCTCTTCTGATAATGGTGCAAGACGATTCATCTTCTAATCTGCCTTTTTCCTTTTTATGATCAAAGGAGCAAAGATGGGGAGGGAGGATTTATACTAAATGCTAGTAGAGAGAAAAGACAGTTTGAGTTCTTAAAGTTGAGCACCTGAGGTTTACTTACTTTGTGCACGTGCAATTAATGCGCGTACCCTCCACTTTACTTAGTGGAAACTAAATTTATTAATATAGCTTATTAATAACTAATTTCATGGTTTTGGAAAGTGTGATCAAAGACGTCTGGTTTGTCTCATGGATCTCAAAGAGATCATGAAGTCATGGTACGTGTGTGTATATGGATCTCCGTGCATTAGTTATAGATATTCTGTCACCGGATCATCATTGTTTTAAACCTCTTTAATTGTCTCGTTTTCAATTGCCAATAAAATATTTTAAAAGTAAATTAAAAAAATTTCTCTATTTTTTAACCATACATTCTCCAAAAAAATCACTATCGTAAACTCAATTTTCTTAAAATAATGACCATCAAATTAAGGCTAAACTATGAAATATTGTATTTTTAGCGTGTATTATGATGTGCGTCGTGTTGGTTATTTTGATCAAATCTTAATGCCCCTATTAGGTAGAAATTGATTTTAATTTCAATCAAATTTAACATTTAATTTTAACCACATATTTTATGAGATTCACAACTTTTTAACCACACATTGCATCAATTTTTATTAAAATTTACTAAAAATATAATTTTAATCCCCTTCAAACGAAGGCTATATATCGACTTAAACATCTTCAAATAGATAGAAAGAGCTCATCGAGATCTTCGTTGCAAAATTGAAAGATATACAGTTAAAATGTCATAATTAAGGGTCGTTTGGTTTGTGTACGAGTTTTCAACTTCGAGTTTTTAGTTCATTTTCAATTTACTTTTTTGAGTATATGTTTTAAGATTGCTAAAAACGAGTTTGATTTGTCATTTTGAAAAATCATTTCTCAAAATAGAAAACTATAAAACACGTTTGGTTTGGAAATTTGACAAAAATATTTTATAACATTTTATTCAATAAAAATAGAATAATTTTTATATTGATATATTATCTAGTGAATTTTGCATTTTAAAATCTAAAGTTAGAATTTATCAATTTTATTTTTTGAATCTATTTTCTTGAATTTTATTTTTTTAATATTTTATTGGTTGGAAGTTTCTATTTTTATTTTTTAAAATTAAATAAAATTTTATTCGCACTCTTGTTTTCCAAATTTTGAGTATTTTTAAAATTTTCACTGAAAATACTTAAAATGTCAAAATCGCATTTTGGGTTTTATGCTATAAGTTTTTCCTTATTTTCGAAAATACATTTTTCAGAAAATATCACACCAAATATGTTTTCAGTGTGTTTTTGTGAAATTGAAAATCTCAAACCGCTTAAAAATAATAAATCAAACGCTTCTTAAATGTTTATCTATTTTCGTAATATTATTGAATTGACAACAACACGTATAAAAATCGTGAATAGAAGATTTATGTGAAATAAACCTAGAAATTGGGAACTTCAATGCCAATGTACAATTATTTCTGCAGTTAATCTATAATATATTAATTACGGCATCAAATGAGAATTATTTTTTGAACGATATCAAATATACTATAATTCAATTATTTCAATAAGATCTCACTTTTCATTTTTTTCATATGTATTTACTTTATTTAACCATTTAATTATCATCAATGTAAATGTACATTTGAAGTATTCATTTCACTTGTATACTTTCATTAATGCATGAATTTCCTATTATTAATTTTCAATTAATTAATATTCATGCACTTTGGTGCGATTAATTCTAGTTATAAGTTAATTAGGATTTCACATTCAAAAATACATTTCATTATTCACGTCCATGTATGTTAATTAACATACAATTTTACTTAATTAGAAATTAAATAAATAATTTAACATTCATTGTCATTTATATATTCCACGATATTAATTCTAAACAAATTAACATTTGAATATTACCACTTACAAAGCATGTTTATAATAAGGTGTAATGCACGTTCAACGTTGATTAGCTCATATAGACGTATGTATGGACAAGGATTTGTAGAATCAAAGAAATTACACGCTCAACTTAATTAGCTTTTGGAATTTCATTTATTACTAAAGTCTCTCCTTTTAAAGCATACCATACAATGATTGATCCACCTTTTTTTTTTATTAATTATTAACATCTAATAAGTACTTTGTTAATTCTTTTGAGCCCCTTAATTAAGTCGAACTGAAATTAGAATGATGATAATAAAAGTTGTTTAGACGTTAGAAAAAACTGTGTATTAAGAGAGACTAAATTTCACATATGGTCACTAAACATTTGAGCGAAATTTAGTTAGGTCATCGAGCTTTAATTTATCTCTATTGGGTCATTGAAATCCAATTTTAAATTTAAATTTCACCATTGTATCACATGTCATCTTCCAAATTGAGAAAAAAAAAATGATTAATTGGCATGCAAATGTATCTCTACGCCACGTCATAAAGTGTTAAAATCAAGAAATACGCATTTGAACTTTATAATCCAACGATATCATTTTAATCTTCACTTTATTATTATGCTTCTAGGATATTATGCAACGGTTATATAATCACATTACAGCTGTCAACTAAGTAGTTTTCTCGTGTTTTGTGAAAATTAAAATTTTAATTTTAATTTAAGTTAAAGTTAACAATTAATTTTAATTAAACATCTCATAATTTTTTTTTTATCAAAACTTAATGAAAAATCTGATTTTAGTTATTACCAAATAGAGGTCCCCACAACTTTTAGTTTGTTTTGGGACAATAGAT
>CAIGRL010002575.1:0-11782 GCA_903798325.1 Fraxinus xanthoxyloides | reverse complement strand
AGTTATATTTTAAATTTTTTTATTCTTATTTTAATTAATTCAGTAATTATTATTATTAACCATTCAAATTTAATTTAAATGCAAATAATAATACTAATACTAATAATATCCTTTATTATAATTTAATTGTAATAATAATAATAATAATAATAATAATAATAATAATAATAATAATAATTGTATTAAAAATTATATAAATGACACAAATACCCTCCAAAACTACTTTTGCCAAATTAAAAGAAATGGGAAATTGGTATTTGGTGCAACACTATTCAATTTTGCACCATTTTGGACACAAATACCCTCAAAAAATACTTTTGCCAAATTAAAGAAATGACAAATTGGTATTTGGTGAAACACTATTCAATTTTGCACCATTTTGGACAAGATACCCTCCAAAAATACTTTTGCCAAATTAAAAGAAATGGCAAATTAGTATTTGGCGCAACACTTCAATTTTGTACCCTTTTTTTTCAAAATGGTGCAAAATATGGTGTTTCATTGGAGCACATTTGCACCAAAATTTGATTCATTTTGGTGCAATGGTGTCTCCATTGAAGATGGTCTCAGTTTTCTGCCTATATAAATACAGATTTGGGCATTAGAAAATTATCACAAAAATGAAATTGGTTCTTCATATTCAGTAAAATATTATACTCATTTCATATATTTTCTGGAGTACACTTGAGAGTTGTGAAAACCATTTATGATTGTTGCACAATTAATTTATTTGATCGTTGTATCATGAAGGTGATTGTCCACAAAAGTCGCAATAGTTATCGACGGACATTTTTTGCTTTAGAAATAATTCTAACAACCTCAAGCAAGATTTTTAGAGATTACATTTTCCTAGGTTACCTTAAGCCTGAAATTTTCCTTCTCAACATTACATTTTGGTTGAGATTTTTTACTTTTTATCATCACAATGGAGAACAGTTAAGTAACATTATCGCATAAACTAACCGATACAATTAATGGAATTTTGGCAATTCTAATTATAGAAGCGTCATGAAGTAGCATACTAATCTAGCTCAGAGGTTGAAGTTGTTAACTCCAATGTTTGAAGAAATTCGAGATAGTCAAAACCTGTTGACTGATGATTCCATTTAATCTTTAGCTTCCTTAGTAAACGTGCTTGGATCGGCCAAATAGTTGCTTCGAATTCACAGTGAAGGAAGCAAGAGTAATCTATTTTGGTATAATGTAAATTTGCATTATTCTTTCATTTTTATTTTCACGTCAATATTTAATGGTCTTTTCATTTAATTTGTTTGATTGACTATTTTTGTTCGTTTTTGTTCGGTGTGACGTTTTTCTTTTTCGAATCAAATGAACTAAAGTGGCTCTCTTTTCTGGATCAAGTAAATAGCAAAAGTTAGGGGATGTACTCCTCGTGTTTTAGTTTTGAGTTTTTGAATTCATTTTTACTTTTGTATTTTTAGTGTCCATTTTGAGATTGTTAAAAACACGTTCTTTTTGTCATTTTGAAAAATTGATTTCAAAAATAAAAAAAATCCAAAATCTGTTTACATTCTCCCCTTTCTCTCTCTCTCTCTCTCTTCCCCGCCTCTTTCTCGTCTCTCTTCCCCTCTTCACCGTCACAACAACTTTTCTTCGCGCGAGATAAACGTTTTCATCAATCGCGAGAAGCACTATGTGCCTTTTCTCAGTCGAGACACTTCTTCACCGCTGTAGAACCGCGAATTGCGAACCTTCGTTGACTTAATAAGGCTTTATGCAGCCCCAAACGCAGTGATGTGTAGGTGGCCACACTGGCACCCAGTTCTATAAAGACTTTTGAGGAACTTTCCAGGAGTTTTGTGGTATACTTCATGAGCAGCAAGAGGAAATGAAAGACGACCATTGGATTAATGCAGGTGATGCAAGAGAAAGATGAATCTCTGCATGAGTATTTAGTAGGTTCAGCCAGTCAATGCTTGGTATAAGGGACCTTCAAATGTCCCCAGTAGTGACAGCGTTGATGAATGGGACAAGGAATCGGGGCTTCAAAATGTCACTCTCCAAAACTCTCCGGAGTCAATGCATGACATGTTGAAGAAAGGTGACGAGTATGTTGATGCAGAGGAAGCGGAGAAGGTCACGAAAAATCTTAAAGAAGGATGGGAGACGGGGAGCCATAAGCGAAAGTCAGGTGATGTGCGAAAACCCATTGAAAAGGACAAATGAGGAATGAGCGCGTAAGCATGGATACCTTCAGGATCGCCAGTCAGGCAGAGACGGGATGAGGTCAAAGCCTTTGCCCCTTTGAATACTCTGCGGGACAAGATATTGATGGAAATCCGAGACATGAAAGAACTCGAATGACCAAGGCCGATGGTAGCATCAGTCAGCAAGCAGGATAAGAGCAAGTATTGCCATTTCCATAAGGACCATGGACACGAAATCGAAGAGTATACATTTGAAGGAGGAGATCGAGCGTCTCTTGAAGCGGGGCTTTTTGACTAAGTATGTGAGAAATGATCGAGGTAAGCAGAAGGTCAAGGATCGACCGCCGCCTAGGCCTGGTGTTATAAATGTGATTGTTGAAAGAATCGCAGCGGGGGAGACTCGAACTTAGGTAGAAAGAGCTACGCACGTACAACGACGATCTGTTCCATCCAGAAAAATGCTAGATTTGATCAAAACATCACTTTTAGTGAAAAAGATTTAATAGGCTGGCAACTCCTCATGATGATTCTTTGGTGATCGTCGGTGACATAGTAAACTATGATGTCAGAAGGGTATTGGTCGATGGCGCTACCAGTGACGTTGGGTACCTACCCTGCAAGTGTGGTGGTCTTGACAAACTTTTTGATTGTCAAGACCCCCATATCGTATAATGCAATCTACGGTCGGCCTCTGCTGAATGCTGCAGAGGCTATTTCCTCTACTTACCACCAAGCGATGAAGTTCCCAACGAGTCGGGGTATGAGATGCGTAAGGAGCAACCAAAAATCCTGGAGAAAGTGTTATGTGGATAGTATATGGACAAAGGGATCACCACCAGTGATGATATTGGACCTTGAGCCTCCAAGGGGGTGAATTGAGCCCCTCGACACTACGGAAAAAATCCTGGTGGCAGGAGGGCGTCAATTCAGTGTTGGGACAGGATTGGAGCAAGGCGAGAAGGAAGAAATGGTGAAATGTCTGTCTAATAATTTGGATGTGTTTTCGTTGTGCCTGACCAATGTATAGGGTATTGACCTATCCATTGCACAACATCGCCTGGGTATTGACCTATCCATTGCACAACATCGCCTGGCGTCTTACTAGGTACTAAGTCGATAAAGTAGAAGAAAAAAAATCTTGCCCCAGAACGGCAGGCAGCAGGAAAGGCCGAGGTTGATAAGCTACTGCAGACAGGGTTCATTAAAGAAATACAGTATCCCAAGTGGCTAACAAATGTCGTCCTGGTGAAAAAATCAAATGGAAAATAGTGTATGTGTGTAGACTACATCGAACTCAATAGGTATGCCCTAAAGACTCGTACCCGCCATATCAGGTCATGAACGACTGAGTTTTCTAGATGCATTTTTCGGGTATCATCAGATCTCCATGACAGAGTCAGATCAGGATAAAACCTCCTTCAAAATTGATGTTGGGACGTACTGTTATACGGCCATTTCGTTCGATCTAAAAAATATCGAGGCAACTTACCAGATGATGGTGAATAAGGTCTTCAGAGACCTGCTCGGAAGTGTCATAGAGGTGTACGTGATGACATGGTCGTCAAGAGTATGAAGGTCAGTGATCATGTTGGTGACTTGCAGAAGGTGTTCAACATTGCTCCACAAAATAAACTAAAGTTCAATCCGGAGAAATGTGTTTTTGGAACAGTAGGCGACAAGTTCATGGACTTTATGATAACACAGAGAGGTTTTGAAGCAAATCCAGACAAAATTCGAGCCATTATAGAGATGAAGAGCCCTGAAAATAGGAAGGACGTCCAGAGGCTGACGGGCAGGGTAGCGGCATTGAATCGATTCATGAGCCGGGTAGCAGATAAGTGCTACCATTTCTTCAAGGTGATTGGGGGCTCTACCAACTTTGAATGGACTAATGAGTGTGAGGAGTCGATGGAATACTTGAAACAATCATTGCAGCAGCCACCAATTCTGACTAGGTCATGCCCACGGGATGTGCTGAGTTTGTACTTAGCATTGTCAAAGTATGCGATTAGTGCAGTACTGGTGAAAGAGTTTCCAAAGATGCAGAAGTCTGTTTATTATGTTAGCTAGGTGTTGAGAGGCGCGGAAACACAATACGGCCTCGCATAGCAGTTGGTATTCGCTTAATTGTAGCAGTCAGAAAGTTAAGGCCATACTTTCAGTCCCATACCCTACAAGTTATGACTGATCAGCCTGTCAAATAGATTTTACAATGCCCTGAGACTTCAGGTGGGATGTTGAAATGGGCAATCGAGTTAAGTGAGTTCGACATCAAGTTTAGGCTGAGCACGGCCATCAAGGCGCATGAGTTGGCAGATTTTATCGAAGAGATAACAATTCCGCCTGACTACCCCCGACAAACAGAAGAGGTTTGGAAAATCTTCATGGATGGATCATCGCATGGCGAGGGGTTTGGAGCGGGCGTCATGATAGGACCAGAATCAGAAGAGTTGGAATATTCATTATGCTTTGAGTTCTCTACAACAAATAACGACACGAAATACAGGGCATTCATCATAGGTTTGAGTTTGGCAGCCAGACTGGGGATAACATCGGTCGAAATTGCAGGGACTCCCAGTTAATCGAGGACAAATGACAGGCGAATTCGAGGCAAGTGAGGCAAGATGACATCCTATCTGATGAAGGTGAGGGACTTGCAGAGGGGTTTTACGAGTTTCAAGATAACCAAAGTCCCACGTAAAGGCAATGTTAAAGCTAGCATCGGCGAATCCGAAAAACCTAACCAGCACGACGAATGTACAAGTTTTACGACAGCCTAGCATTTTGCTCATAGATGACACTGTGAGCCCAGAACATGAAAAGAGCTGGTTAGATCCATTGGTAGACTACCTGGCGAAGAATAAATTGCCAAATGATATACTTGAGTCTATGAGGCTGAAAATACTAGCAGCGTCATTTACAATGATCGACGGGTAGCTATATAAGCGATGGTTTTCCATGCATACTTGAAGTGTTTGAGTCCAATTGAAGCTCAAGAGGTACTACTCGAGATACATTCGGGAATTTGTGCCAATCACCTAGGGGCAACTATCATTGCTTTCAAAGCTCTCCAGTAGGGGTACTACTAGCTCACTATGAAGGAGGATGATAAGGAATTGTTGAGGAAGTGCGATGTTTGTCAGCGTCATGAAAATTTGATTCATGTCCCCACTGAGCAACAGTCAGCCATTTTCGGGGTAAGCCCTTTCTTTTAGTGGGGGATGGATATCCTATGGCCCTTACCGATGCCCAAAGGGCAACGAAAGTTTTTGTTGGTAGCTATTGATTATTTTACCAAATAGTTCAAAGCGGAGCCTCTGGCCATTATTACAACGGTAAAAGTACAGAACCTTATTTGGAAGAACATAATATACAGATTCGACATACCAAGGGTCTTCATTATCGACAATGACAAGCAGTTTGACAATTATGGCTTCAGGGCTTTCTGTTCAAGCTATCACATAGATCATAGACTCACTTTAATAGCTCATCCGGAATCTAATGGGTATGGGGAAATAACAAACCGAACAATATTGTGGGATCTCAAAATGAGATTGGAGAAGGAGAAAGGGCTTTGTGCAGATGAACTACATAATGTGTTGTGGGCATATCACAAAACCCCACGAGAACCCACAAGAGAAACATCTTTCAAGTTATCCTTTGGGATGCAAGTTGTTGTCCCAGTGGAAGTCCTAAATGAGTCTGGCGAGATAAAAGCCAACCAGCTTGATGTTTCTGCCACCAGTGCAGAGCTCGACTTATTGGATGGAGTGAGAGAGAAAACGCTATGAAGATGACATCTTATAAGTAGAGGGCTGTTAGGTACTTGTATCGTAAGGTGAAACCAAGAGTTTTCCAATCAGGAGATCTCGTACTTAGGGAGGCAGCAGGTCACCCTCCCTTTAAGCTTGGACCAAAATGGTAAGGATCGCATGAGGCGATCCGAAACCTTGGAAAGGGAGCTTACAGTTTGAAAGACTTGAAAGGAAAATCACTAGGCAGGTCGTGGAACGCTGTACACCTCAAGAAATATTATCAGTAGACAAACAAGCAAGAAATTCGAGCAACATGATGCTTGCCTGTAAATATAGTCGCTAGGGGAGTTTTTTATTTCTTCTTTCTGATGTAATGACCACATGTAAATATTGTAGTTAGGATTTTCATGATGTAAGACCTGCTACAAGCACACTTGATTGAAAATTATTTAATGAAAAGTTTAAGTGGCGGCAGATGATGAGGGTGCTAGGAGGGCTGGCCTAGCTGGGACGTCCCGGTGCGTTTATTGAGTCCTCAAATCTTGGCAAGTTAAATTCTGATATGAGATCCCTCTCTATGATTGATTGAAGCAAGGACTACAAACTCCCCTAACTGCCCTCGACGACCCAAAATAACTCGACGCATAGCGGTGAGCAAAAAAGTGTAAAAATTGACTAGCTCAAAATCGCTAAGGGCTAGTGGTGAGTCTTCAAAACCGAAAATGGTTAAAGCTCAAAATCACAACTCTAATAGCCCTCGACGATCCAAAATAGCTTGATGCATAGTAGTGAGTAAAAAAATCAAATAATTGATCGACTCAAAATCGCTAAGGGCTAGTGGTGAGTCTTCAAAACCAAAAATGGTTAAGGCTCAAAATCATCTCCTTAATTGCCCTCGACGATCCAAAATAGCTCGATGCATAGCGGTGAGCAAAAAAGTCAAAAAATTGACTGGCTCAAAATCGTTAAGGGTTGGTGGTGAGTTTTTCACAACCGACAAATGGTTAATGCTTAAAATCACCTGACATTGCCTTCGACAACTCGAAGCATAGTGGTGAGCAAAAAATGTCAAGAAATTGTCTAGCTAAAAATCTCTAAAGGCTGGTCGTGAATTTTTCAAAACCGAAAGAATGGTTAAGGCTCAAAATCATCTGACCTTGCTTTCCACAACTCGATGCATAGTGGTGAGCAAAAAATGTCAAGAAACTGACTAGCTCAAAATTGCTAAGGGTTAGTGGTAAGTTTTCAAAACCCAAAAATGGTTAAAACTCAAAATCACTCGACCTTGTCTACAATAACTCGACGCATAGCGTTAAGCCAAAAAGGTCAAAAAATTGGCTGGCTCAAAATTGCTAAGGGCTGGTGGTGAGTTTTCAAAATCAAAAAATGGTTAAAGCTCAAAATCACCTGACCTTGTCTACGACAACTCGATGCATAGCAGTGATCAAAAAAAGTTAAGAAATTGACTAGCTTAAATCACTAAAAGCTGGTGGTGAGTTTTCAAAACCGAAAATGGTTAAGGCCCAAAATCACCTGATCCTGCCCTCGACCATCCAACACCGCTGACATGAGGCGGTGAGCAAAAAAAAAGGAGAGAATGGGGCAAAGCTAAAATGATGTTCAATAAATAAGCGTTTATACTCAATATGTAACAAGAGTGTATGTCCACATCCTGGACTAGGAGAAAGCACATGTAACAAGAGTGTCTATCCACATCCCGGACTAGGAGAAATCACTAAACAAAATAATAATAAAAGGTGTTATGAAGTATGCAACTAGAGATCTGGTCAACCCGAATGTAAAGTCCTTCACTCTCACCTCGAGATGTATGCCCAAAATATCTTGAACAAATGGGTTCCACCTTCCTTGCCTTTGCACCGAGCCAGAAACTTATCAGAGCCTGATGGATCGATGGTACGATGCTCAGCAGATATCCATTCCTTGGTTGGTTTAATGGACGCCGCCATCGCCTTCCCCCATAAGAATGCAAAGCCATAGCAAAATCAGAAGATAACTTGTACCGCTCCGCAGCGGCCTCCAAATCCTTAGCATACTTCGTGGAGGCCCTATATTTCTCCACCGCTTCCTCGGGAGCAAGAGCCAAAAAGAAAGCGCAGGTTGTTTATCTCAGTCTCCTACTCCATAGCACGTGCCTTCAAGGAGGAAATCTTCTTCTTATATTGGTGAGACTATTTCTTCTTCTCTTCTTCAATGGCCTTATTTTCTCGCTCCAGGGTCTTCAACCTTAACGTTAAGCGACGACTTGACTTGACAAGCCCAACCTAAAGAGCCATCGCCTAAAAGAGGTAAAAGATCAAGCAACTATGGAGCATGTATAAAAGAATCGACTGTAAAAAAAAAGAACAAACTTGCCCTCTGAGTATAGACTGCAAAAATCCTCTCGATGTCACGCGCCTAGGCGGAACCAAGGATCGACCGTCCTCATCTCTGTATAACCCCAAGAAGGGAGAAATCTGAAATCTGAAGAGGAGAACCCTCGCGCTCGGGCACGACATGACTCGGGTTGCCCCTAAGCCTCCGAGTGGGATAACTTAGACGAGATCATCCGAAAGTTGAAGGATCTCCTCGAGGATATGTCGCATCGCTCCCCATCGTTAGTCTTCTTCCTCTTCAATGGAATGGAAGAAGGGTTATTGTCGCCCTCATCACTGCATGCTACTAAGGAGTCCATGGTCTTCCCCAAGTTAAAATCCACCATGTACACACAAGATAGAGTCTATCAAGCTTATAAGAATAATGAGTTAAGAAGTACCCAAAAGTAAAATAAAAGCGAACCATGCCAGAACTTACCATCAATAGGGACAAATCCCTCATCATTCCCTGGTTCGGGCATGGTCTTCAACATCTCGTCCAAGTTAAAGTCCATATCTATGTGCAAGTAGTCGAGTTAATCAAGTTCAACAAATAAGAGATGAAGCAAGATACTCACAAGTATAAAAACATACAAACATGGTATAAAGGCCTACAAGTAGGAATACCAATCCCGACTAGCAACATATTTCTCATTGTCAGAACCAACCCCAGGTCGGGCGCAAGAGGTGAAATTTTTGTCAATTTTTGGATTTGTGCTCTCATAAGGGAGGGGGGTGATCTCGACCTTACCATTAAAAAGGCGGATTAAAGATGTCTGCAGTGGGTATTAAAGGAGATTGGCCCTCATGAGGGTGAGTAAAAAAAATCAGGATTTCCACCCGCTGTTGGAATTCCTAAATTTAGGAAAATGCAACGGGACCCTAGTGGTGAAATAAACGAAGGCATTACTCTGGGCTAACTCGTGCATGTTGAAGACACACTTGAAGAGATCCATCGAAAGAGGATTTTTCTTACTAAGGCAGACGTATAGGAAATAAAGTGCTTTCCTCCACGCGTTGTGATTTATTTGGCTAGGAGTGAGGTGAAACTCATTGAACAATGGAACAATGAAAGGATGGATGGGAAATCGAAAACCGCCGCCCATAATATCTTTATAAACGGCAACCTCGCGAGGGTCAGTTCCGAGAAGCGTTTCGTCGGGCCTAGGGGCTCTATAGATATAGCGATCTACCTGCTTGGATTTTTTGAGTGATTTTTCCAATTTGGATGGGGAGTTGTATAGGTTATAACAATGTGAAATATCAAGAATCACCTCATTACCCGCGACATCACACTCTATCTGAATGCTTTGGCTTGAGGATTTAGTTGACTTAATATGGCATTTTAGAGAAATTGAATGAAAGGCTTATTCGTCAGACTGTTTTGAAATATTTTACTAGGAAAGAAATTGGCCAACACCGCAATGAGAAGTTTGGACAACGACTGTGCCACGACCAGCAAGGTTGGTCGACCTCACGGACTAGTCTTCCGGCCTATCGAAGATGGGTCGGTCGACTTTCTCGCCCCTTCGCTTTCACTCTCACCAGAAGATGAATAAATAAAAGTCTTGTACATGATAAAAATACGAGATGAAGGAAGGAGGGGAAAAAATTACCTTACTAGAGGAGGAAGGAGTTGAAGATTTTTGACAAAAGAGAGAAGGGAAAGAATGAGAGCCCCCACACCTCCTTCAATAATGGTGAAAATTTTGAATTTTTTGGGGGAAATTTCGCCCCAAAAGTGAAAACTAATTGTGGAGTGCCACTTGTACAGTTCTTTTGTTTGTGCTTCTCTACGTCAATTGAACTGATCGACCCGTTTAAATTGAATGACAACACGTAAAAAAATGCGTTAATTAATCGGCTTGAAAAGACTACCTCTTATCGATAGATATCGACAAGGAAATAAAGGTTTCCTCCACGTGTTGGAATTTATTTGGCTAGGGGTGATGTGAAATTCATTGAACAATGAAACAAAGAAAGTATGGATGGGAAATCAAAAACCACCATACCATAATATCTTTATAAACGACGACCTCACGAGGGTCGATTCTGGGAAGCATTTCGTCTGGCCTAAGGGCTCTATAGACATAGCGATCCACCTGCTTATATTTTTTGAGTGACTTTTCCAATTTGGATGGGGAGTTGTATAGGCTATAACATTGTGGAATGTCAAGAATCACCTCCTTGCCCGCGGCATCACACTCTATGTTATTGTTTTAGCTTGAGGACTTAGTTGACCTAATATGGCGTTTTGGAGAAATTGAATGAAAGATTTGAAATTCGGCCAAATGTTTTGAAATATTTGACTTGGAAATAATTTGGCCAACACCTAAAGGAGGATTTTGGAAAACGGCTGTCCCGCAACCAGCCGTAGGGTGGTCGACCGCCGACCAGCCTCAAGATTGGCTGGAAGTCGACCAGCAGTGCTGGTCGACACTAACCATTGCCCGTCGACCTCATGGGCTCGTCGACCGGCCCATCCGAAGATGGGTCGGTTGACTCTCTCTTGCCCCTCGCTTTCACTTTCACTGGAAGATGAAAAATTAAAAGTCTTGTACATGATAAAAATACAAGATGAAGGAAGGAGGGGAAAAAAATTACCTTACTAGAGGAAGAACAAGTTGAAGACTTTTGACAAAAGAGAGAAGAGAAAGAATGAGGGCCCCCACACCTCCTTAAATAGTGGTGAAAATTTTGAATTTTTTGGGGAGAATTCCCCCCCCCCTCCCCCCCAAAAAAGTGAAAAACAATTGTGGAGCGCCACTTGTACAATTCTTTTTTTGTGTGTGTGTCTCTAAGTCAATTGAACTGATTGGCCCGTTTAAATTGAATGCCAAAAATTAAAAAAAATGCATTAATTAATAAGCTTGAAAAGAATACTTCTTATTGAAAGATATCGACAAGAGGCAGATGGGCTAATGATACATGATAACATCAATAAATATCTACGTGGACAATTGGGGTGAGGACTACCCGAGATATGCTTCACGTCTATTCCCGTACGGCCGTCGATCCCATGCGGTTTTCGACCCCCATGAGGCCCTCTACGTTCACATAGGACGTCTATCACTGTAAGATCGTCGACCCTCATGAGGCCATCGACCCCCATGATACCATCTACGTCCTTACAGGCCGTCTACCACTATTGGTCCAACGCCACCCTCAATCACATAATGACAATGTGTTAGACAAAAACCACCCAACGTGAAACATGGGTACGACCAACCACTTGAGCAATGAAGGTCATTCTACCAAAACATGGGGGAAGTGGGGAGGTTTACGTGTGACATGTGGCACCAGCAACCGCCAACGCACGCGTTGCCACAAATGCCTATAAATACCTCCAAGTTGAGAAATGTTTGGCTTCTTGAACCCGAACTACGTGGATTCGTATTATAATATCTTCCTACTCTTACAAACAGATTACTGATTCTCACGCCGGAGGTACAATGGGAGAGAAAGCTCCGACCTCATTTTGTAGGTA
>CAIGRL010002543.1:0-11711 GCA_903798325.1 Fraxinus xanthoxyloides | reverse complement strand
GGAAACAAGATATCATCAACTCTTTTCGGACCAATTTCAACTAAAAAATCCCTTGTCTTTTGATCAATATGAATGTCCCTTCAATTTCCAGGATCCTCAAAATTTAAAGTAAAGCAATTCGCTTGATTTAAATCCTCATCTTGAACATTATTTTCATCACTCAGCTTTGGTTCATCTACATTGGCTGGTTCAATCATTTCCTCGTTCTCTTTCCGTCCATCCACATCATCATCATCATTTTGATTCCGTTGTTCCTCAAAACCTTCATCCTCTTTTCTTTTCTTATTATTAAAATATTTATCAATATTTCCGGTCTGACTTTGAATTAATGCCTCTACTCTTTCTCTCTTCTTCTTTTTTAGCTCCAGATGCATATTTAAGAGCCATGATATTTGACTCAAATCACTCAACAATTAGGTGTTATTGAAATTGACCAAAACAATTTAGAGAAGTTAATTCACACTTCAACAGTTCAAAAAATCCCTAACAAGGCAATCACACTTCAACAGTTCAATACTTCAATTCAACCCCTAATAGTTCAATACTTCAATTCAATCCCTGTCATCCAGGACCGTGCATCCATTATCCATAATCCAATGAGTCAATGACCAATATCCATACTCCAACACCCAATCACAAAATAAAATACAGTAAACAAGTATACTAGTGAAGCTGGAAAAAAGAATCTATCATTCTAATGGAATCAAGAAACATACTCGGAGACGGAGAGCCGGAGAGGACGCTGGAGGCAGTCACACAGCGAGGAGGGAAGAAGGGCTGAAGGTGGAGACGTGGAAACTAAGTGGCCGACTGGCGAAGCCTGGAGGGAAGAAGGGCTGAAGCGATGAAGCCTGAAGGTGGACATGAGGCGAATGGAGCAGTCAGCATTGGAGAGTCAGAAATGCTGGAAGCAAAATCGAAATTGCAATTTCGGCGATTTCAGAAATGAATAATAAGAATCAAATAAATAAGTGGTTGCAAGAGAGTTTCAATGTCTCACCGTTGTCACCGGGTGACTGGAGACTGGAGTCGTCGCTGTGGAGACTGGAGGGAACTGCCGAACTGGAAGGGAACTCAGGGAAGATAGATTGAAGACGGAGAAGCTTTAGGTTAATTAAAAAAAATAAAAAATTGGGCCCCTAAAAATTCTGGGCCTGAGGCGGAGGCCTCTTGGGCCTCCCCTCAGCTCCGACTCTGAATTGAAATATATACATATTTGCCTGACTGTGTAGATTGAAGGATATGAAATTTCAATGAGAAGGCTAAGGTTCGAATCAGCCTCTTTGCAATTCGATGGAAAAAAAAAGTTACATTGTACTTTGAGTGACTCCTCTTAAATTTGTCTAATTCGCAAAGAAATTTACATCGTACTTTGTAAATTGAAATATATATATTTGCCCGACCTTATAGACTAAAGGTTAGTAAATTTCAAAATGGTGAAGGACATGAATCTCAATGAGTCTCTTCACAATTTGAGGAAAAAGAATGATTACATTGTACTTTGAGTGGTTCTTCTTAAACCCGTCCGATTCGAGTAGGTTTTGAGTGTTTTAACTGGTTACTTTATTTATTTGCGCAATTAATGAATTCGGATCAGACGACTATCCGATTCAACGGGTTCCAAGTTCGAACCGATTGGTCTGATTTTAATAACTACGCATAAGATATCTTAAATCTCAATGGAAGTCTTGTGTAATTTTATAACCATAAAATATGCTTGGATTGAAAGGTTTTACTCATCGAAGATTCGTCCACGCGACCCTTCCAATCCACACCTAATTTTGTAAAACTGTTAATAGTTGGTTATGTTCAAGTAAAATTGTTTTCAACTCACTGTTTGGAGGGAATTAAAATCAAATTTTTATTAAATTTTGATAATTTTTTTTTATAAAATGTGAGGTTGAAAACTTGTGAACCACATGAATTGTGTGATTAAAATTAATTGTTGACTTTGATTTAAATTAAAATCTAGATTTTAGTCCCGACCAAACAATGACTTAATTCTCCCCTAGAAGAATTGAACGTTTATGTATTTATCTTGCTTTCGTATGGAGTGAGAATGAACGTGTACGTTTGAAACTTTTCTCTAGAGAAAACTTGATATAGGTGAGCAGTAATCTGAGTCAATTAATGGGAGGATTAAGCCAATTTATTAGACCTTCATAAGAGCCTGCTGACTTGAAAGTGACAGTTGGCTCCCCAACACATCACACCAACTCCCTTTAGGTGAACATATATCTCTAGATCGAGATTGTTGGATATTGGCCTCCAATCACATCAAAACCGAGCTCAGTTAACAACCAAATCGACCACCACAACCACAAACCGAAATCCTCCAAAACCTAAGGCTCAAAATCGATTGATTCCAAGGTGCCACAAAGGCTGAGTGTGAACGATATTTGGTAGCCCAAAACCAACCACAAAGGCTAAGAGAGGAGGAGAAGAAGGCGGCACAAAATCAAGGGAAGCACGAAGCAAAAGAACTCTTTTTTTCCCTCTCAAACTCACGATGCCCAACATTCACACTAAAACAAATACAAGAAAAACGAGCCACTTATATAGGCCAAAATGGGTGGCTTTAGGTTTAGGAATAAACCTCCCTGGGCGATGATATAAGTATAGTATTTATTCAGTCGGCTCTGAGCAAATGACTAAATATGTTTCGACACCACAATTGACTAAACCTATCACGTAATTCACTTAGGTCATTTAAAGCAGCTTAATTATATTAGTATCCCTTATAGCCCAACCCAAATGATTTGGATGACTTTAAAGTGTTAGCTCACCTATCCTTTTTCTATTAGGCCTATTATTTTGACCTAAAAGCCTAACCTATTCCTGTCTGCTTAGTTTGGTTGTTCAATACTATTACCGTGTGGAAAAATTAAAAGCAATCGTCCCCTCTTTTTTAAGAAGAGAGAAAACCGCTTAGTGCCTTAGGTTGTGTGCCTTCTCTTGAGAAACACATTCTTCCTTCTTCATTGCTTGGCCTTTGTGGCTGTTATCTTTGGTTGTAATCTTCCAACTTTTAGTCCTTTGTGGGTTTATCAATCATTGGAGTAACCGAGTTTATGTTTGGGAAAGGTGTTTGATTTTGTGGTATGTTGGTTTGATTGTGGTGTTGATCTATACTGAGCCCGAATTCCTTGTTGCAATTGGAGTGTTTATTCTTCATAGAGATCTACCCCATCGAGCTGCTTGAAGATGCAACAACATCCAACATCTATGTTGATCGAGTACATCAATATGAGAGGATTTCCTCTCACAATCATTCTTAGAACCCGTGCTCGCAAGCCAATCAAGTGATTGCTCTTAAGCATCCTCACGTTGATACACTCAATCGACATAACTCATGTAGGGGATACATGATTACCCTTGCATTCTACATGTTACGTGAGTATTCTTGATAAGTTAATCTATATTAAAGTTAGGGATAGTGTCGTCTAAGTGATTTTGCTAACTACTTAAAACTTTCCTAAATAACAAATGGTATGTTCATGTGTCGGTTTATGAAAATAAGTATATGCAGATATACGTGTAAAGTGTTCCCTGATAGTTACATGGGGTTGTTGGTTCAAAACTTGTCTACCACGACCTTAGTTAACACTTGAGACATTATAACAACGTGGAGATTCAAGTCTAAAGACACTTCATGATGCATAAGTTAGGTAAGCAGTTCGAAGAGATTTTTCAGAGCTCCATTTTAGTGGTAGAGGATACTTGGAGAATTTCCAAATAATGTCGTGTTTGGACAATATATTCATGCTTTGGGTAGGTTTTTCATACCTTTTGTTACCCCCTGGTTCCGAGGTTCTAGCCAGATAACTACATGGACAGTCACGTGGACAGCAAAGCTACGTGGCAGGAAGTTAGCAAGAAGGTCAAAGGAGAGTTAGGATAAAAGAAAGAAGCAGACGTCTGACGTCCTCTCACTAAAGTAGACGTTGATGCCAAACTCTTCTCTCGTACACGAGGCCCTTGAACTGGAATCTGAGGCTCAAGCTAGTTGTCCGAAGCCATGAAGCGTCAGAAGCTCCTGAAGCATGCTGACTCACTGAAGATTTGAAGATCCAATGAATAACTGATGTGACGTTTGTAATAAAGTATGTCAGTCTACAATGTAGAAGGCTAACCCCTTGTCAAAATTCATGATAGGAATAGACAATGATGTAAGGCTTCAGTGTAGGAGATGTGGCACGTGGTTTTGATCTAATGATCACCACGTCGACCATGACAGTATTAATCGCCTCTCTTTGTAAGGAGAAAGGGTTGACATCTTGATAAGAAAAAGACCAAATGCATGTACTGAAAATTCTCGAGAATTCAATAGAGCTACACTTAACAATTTCTATATAACTCTCTTACAACATTGTTGAATATAAACTGAAAGAGGAGATGTTATTTCAATATACATCCAAAACCTTTCTTATCTATCCTTCCACATTTCCCTTTGGATGAGAGAGAGATTTATTCTTTATTATCTTGGTTTGACAATTGTTGATAGTGCGGTTGCCGTTGAATCACACCGACGGAGTCCGAAACATTGTCTTCTCTCCTCGGAAAGTGCCTCCCGCGTCCATTTCAGGTTGATTACTATACTTGTTCCGGTAAAAAAGCGTTGGATCCGTACTTGACGTGGCAGAGTGAGCTCGGTATCTGTTGAACTTATTTTTTGGGGTCAACAGATTGACGTTGCAAGAGTAGTCCCGGTATCTACTGAACTCATTTTTAGAGGTCAACACCTTTCATAGGCGTTGGATCTGTTATGTAACTAAAATTATGAATAATTGTGACTTTTGTGAAGGATTATAACTCTTTGGAAAGTGTTTTAATTTTACAATTTATAAAGAAGATTGTTGGTTACATAGGTGATATAATGCAAGTATATGAAATGATATAATTCTCCTTATCTTCCTTCTGAAAATTATATTTTTCTTGCATCTTGCATTCATTTTTTCCCAAAGTTTTGTTCATGTTTTCTAGTTCGAAAATAAAAAACACAAACCTGCCTCTATATTTGTTTCTTCTCTCCTTTGTGTTTGGGATTGTCTTCGTTAGTGCACGACGTAGTACTATATTCAAATTTCATTGTATCTTGAAGTTCTCTTTGTCAACTGTGTGTACCACCGAAGACAACATAGTTATTTTTAAGTCATTACAAAGCATCTTCATTAGCATGAGCGGACCCAACACAAAAGTTCAGCCCGAATGAACGTTGACCATTGACCACGGCTGATCGTAATCTGAATTGTAAATATTGTTGTACGTTATCCACCGGTCTAATAATGTTTATCGAATAACATCTTGAAGTTTAAAAATGGATCCAATTATTTACTTTCTTTGTTCGATTTGTTAATAATTTTAGTCTAGAAAAAAACGACTTTTAAAAGGTCAAATTTTAGTTAAAAAGTTATACAAACAATGAGGGAATATATTAATTATTCGAGAAAATAACATATAGCATTTTGTTACATAAAATGTCACAAATGCCATAGTGGTCGAGTGCCAAAAAATATGCTATATTTGAGAGTTAAACGCAAGGCTTCAGTTTAGTTGTAAGATAATCAGACCAACTAAACCGCAAAAGCGTTTGTGAAAAAACGGAAATCACACACACACATATATATTCAAACAATAAATACATTGACCTCAAAAAAAAATTGAACACCACCGAATTCAACATGAACGGCCGTCGAGTGCTTGATCCACAGGTGTTCATAAGCTGATTTGATCTTTTACATATATTTGTTGCAATTTCTCCTACTACTTCAGTTTATTTTCCTGCCATTTTAATCCCTCCGGTTACGAACCCGTGGAACTCACGGGGAAGGTCATTTATTGACTTATTATTATTTATGGGATCTACTCATACTAGCGGGGTCTCAGCCTTTGTTGTCATCAAGTGTAAATTAAAATGTGAAAACAGGACTGTTAAAAGGCAGTGTGTATGTTTCCCAATGCCAAACCAATTTGGGGTCACCTTAATCCACAGTCTGACTTTCTTAACAGATCCCTATATTAATCTACAGTCTTTTCTAGTACCCTATTTTTCAAATTTATTTGTCCTATTACTATATTATTTCTTTTTATCTTACTATAGTTTTTAATAAACTATTTAGTTTAACTTTGTATAGCAAAAAAGAAATAAATTATTAAACGATTACGATGTATATTTAAATACGACTTCGGCAAACCATTCAGCTAGTTGAGAAATTATGATTCTGAAATTATTTATCGTCCAACAAATTGATCTCTAGTTTTGTACTATAGTTATAAATTAGTTTCAGCAATGAAAATCGTGCATATTTATGTTATTGTAACGTATATTAGTTTGTCAAGTTATGTTTTTTTTTTCAACTTCTCTGATGCTATAAATTTAAAGCGAAACATATTTTAAATATGAGGATCGTGTGATAATTTAACGAATATTTGAATAATTTAAATTGATAAAGATGAATTGTATAATTTTAATAAAAGATTAATAACCAACTTAATTTTGTTTCATTTATTTGTGAAAAGTTGCCTTGAATTCAATTATCTTCTCCTACCACAAAAGTTAAACATGTGGCTCTCCCTCTGCGGTTGGCACAAAACCTTGCTTTATGAAAGAGGTGGGCTCAGACTGGAGATTAGGGAAGATCTCCCTCAATTTTACAATAAGTTTGATGCGTCAAAATCAACATTTTGAATTTCCATAAATACCCCCACTTTATTGAGCCCAAATGATTTTTGTCCCGCATCAAATCTTGTTTCAGTATTTACCTGTACATGGATTTTACTGTAATATCTATCATCACCATTAGACAATAAATTTTGCCAAATTGTTAGATGAATTTTACAAGTAGTGACATATCCTAGGTGGAAGTAAATAATCTGATAGAAAAATTGTTCGTGTTTTAAACAATTCAATAACAAAATATCATGTGACATTATATTAATGATAATCAGATAAATGAATTGGGCTGCAGCTATGCACGTGGAATGAAACAAATTTCATATTCTATTATCAAGAAAAGATCTATATATCTAAATTGAAAAAGGAAGTAATAGGCATAATAAACAAAATTTTAGACTCCTTATGAATTCAAAAATGGAATGAAACTCATAATTTGACGATAAAAGATCATTCTAATCATCGTGGCCTCAATGACTATAGGTCCATGTTACAAAATGACATTCAATAAAGACAGAAATTAGGAATTTGCTGCTAAGACTTTCTTAAAAACAAGGGATAAATATAAATTTCTAAGCAAAGCAGAGGACGAAACATAGAAACCAATAAACTAAAAGATGCTTCCCTCACGTAGTCGTAATCCTATCATTAAATATCGAAAAAAATATAAACATGCCGTCTTTATAATTCCACTTCATCTTATCGACTTTGTTCCTACTTCGAGAGTTAGATAATTTTGCCGTGTACCATTTAACACTCCTACCGTATACTGCAACAAACAAAATCACAAAAATAATCTCAATAACATATGAGACACTAATCAAGATCAACATGCATATTTTTATCAGACAAAACTGTGGGTAAATATGGAGAAAGGAGATTATTTGGAGGGTAAAAAACAAAAGCCACAATGGTCCCAAGAAAACCCATATCTGTAAAAGATGTTTTGGTGTACTTTTAAAGGCCATCAGAATTTTTCAAAATTAGTGAGGAAAAATCAATGGCCAAGGGAAAAAACAGACGTAACGTATCACTGACAATTTACAGAGAGGCTGAAGAGTGGGGCGATTATGGTAGAATAAGGTCGAGTCCCTGTCACACTCGTCTCTTTGTGCCGTGAAACCCGGACTACAGTCCCACCACCCACCCATCCTACCCCAGAGAAAAAAGCCCTCCACCATGGCCATGCCCAACATCCTCATAATGATGACTGGAAATATGACGATTGCAAAAGATCCTACACCAAACCCTATCTTAATCAATGTATTGCACCTTCCAGGGACTGTCATACCTACAAATTAACAGACTTTACTAGGTTTTAAGCTCAAAATACGAATCTTTATGCAAGACTAATGCTTTTGGGTTCTGCAATTTTTTGTGGGTTGGTCTCAGAATTACATAAAAATGATGAATTTGGTGGTAATCACTCTAATTTTTTCTTGGGTTTGTCTCAAAAGGACGATTTGTAAGTTGTGATGCATCAGCTTGGGAACTTTAAAAGAAATTTACAAGGCGACGAGCATAAGTAGATACTGAACGTACTAGAGAATTGGTTTAGCACAAAGTTACAGTCTTGGTATTAATGTTGTCGACACTGAAAGGTGAAAGGTGTGGTAGTGTAGTCACATCGGTGTACAGTTTGCAGAAAATGGGAAAATGAAACAGTGAGAAAAGAAAAAAGCAAGCAGTGAAATATCACATTTTGCTACGATGATGATGATAGTTGCATATTCATATTATAACATCTCAATTCTCACATTCTTGATTTTTCCAACCGTTGACTCCAAACGCCCTTTCCACTCTAGACCTTTACAAATCCATCTTATTATTGTCCAAACATAGTATTAATTTCTTGTGCTGTATATACATACAAGATACGTACAAAAAACTCATACTTCTATAATTATGTGTGTGTAAAACCATACTGCGTCAGCACATTCCTTTTCTTTTAGCCCTCTCTTATTTACACACTCGCGTGACCCTCATTTTCTTCTCCAGCCCTTTTCTGTCAGATCCCATTATTTTTTCTGTTTTGGCCTTTAGGAGGAAAAAACCTCAGTTCACAAATCACAGATTGCATTAGCATTTTCTTGGAAAATAAGAAATGGGCTGTGGCAAAAACTCAGTTTCTTGAATTTAATGTAAGCTTTTTCCCCCCTTCAATTTCTTGTTTTTAAATGTGTGCGCTTTAGCAATATATCTTCAAAATTGTCAGCTTTTCTACAATTTTTCCCTCTTGGTTTTGTTATGGTTGAAGATCAGAAAAATAGATTTCATGAGTTCTATAAACTTTTCTTTTCATTTTTATTTATTTATTTTTGTGTGGATTTTCCCCGTTTCATGTTTATTTTTGGCCTAGAAGTTTGGTTTCGATCTTGAACGTGGAAATGAACTGCTAAAACGGTACATCTTGGTGCATTATAATGTGCAATTTCATAGCCAGTAACTAGTTCTATGTGTATTAGAAAAAAAGTAGCTCTTGAATCCAATATGTGTTCAATCATTCGATACTTCTATTTTTCTAACTTATTATTTACGGATTCTTGAAATTGTTCATGAACCTGGGCATTATTTATACGATAGATGGTCAAGTGATTAGTGTAAATTCTGATGATGGCTTGCTAAAGGTATGAGAAAAACGATGCCCGAAGTTGAGAACTTGTTTGCTCAATCAATCACAATACGACACGGCGTCCTTTTTGCGATTTCTTTCTATGCTAGCAGTTCCCTGCAATTCCATACAGTTGCACAAATCTGACATGTTTTTTGTAGGTTAGGTTCTTAAATCTTGTGGATTTCATCTCCCCTTTTATAGCATCCCCTGTTTGATGCATTTATCCTTGTGTTGATGGAAATTCAGCCATATTCAGCTAACAATTCTTTGGTAGCTCTATGTGGTAGTTAAATTGTGCATCATGGACTCAACTATAACTCTACAACTGTGTAGTTACTCCTCTGCTACTTGCGCCTTAGTTATTTTTATCGGCTTAATCTCCTATATATTTCAGATGCATTATGAAGAGCTTGAGGTTATGGGTAGAGGTGTTTGCACTGGCAAATGAAGGAAAGGCAGCGTTGGCGACCTGATGAGGATGCTCTATTGCGTGCTTATGTGAAGCAATATGGCCCTAGAGAATGGCACCTTGTATCAGAGCGGATGAACCAACCTCTAAACAGGGACGCCAAATCCTGTTTGGAGAGGTGGAAGAACTATCTTAAACCCGACATCAAGAAAGGATCTCTCACAGAAGAAGAGCAGCGTCTTGTTATCCATCTTCAGGCTAAGCACGGAAACAAGTGGAAGAAAATTGCAGCTGAAGTTCCAGGGCGAACAGCCAAGAGGCTCGGTAAGTGGTGGGAAGTTTTTAAAGAAAAACAACAACGAGAACAGAAGGAGAACAAGAAGATTATAGATCCTCTTGAAGAGGGAAAATACGACCACATTTTGGAGACATTTGCTGAGAAGCTTGTGAAAGAGCGTAGTGTTCCAGGAATTGTAATGGCTACTTCAAATGTGGGGTTTCTTCATGCTGATGCTCACTCTCCTCCTCCTCCAGCAACACTTCCTCCATGGCTAGCTAGTTCTAGCACAACCACAACTGTAGGGCCACCATCCCCATCAGTGACCTTAAGTCTCTCATCCTCAACGATGCCACCAGCACCTGCACCCGCTCCTGCTCCTGCTCCTGTAATTCCATGGTTGCAGCCCGATAGAGGCCATAATATTGTCTCTCACGGTCCAAGTATAGTGCCATCTCTCGGAATTGCTCCTTTTGCTGGAGAGAACCAGATGGTTTCTGAACTTTTGGACTCTTGTCGAGAACTTGAAGAAGGGCATCGTGCATTGGCAGCACATAAGAAAGAAACCGCCTGGAGACTGAAAAGGGTGGAATTGCAATTGGAATCAGAGAAAGCATGCCGGAGGAGGGAGAAAATGGAAGAAATAGAAGCAAAGATAAGAGCTCTTAGAGAAGAGCAGAAGACCGCTCTAGATNGCTCCTGCTCCTGCTCCTGTAATTCCATGGTTGCAGCCCGATAGAGGCCATAATATTGTCTCTCACGGTCCAAGTATAGTGCCATCTCTCGGAATTGCTCCTTTTGCTGGAGAGAACCAGATGGTTTCTGAACTTTTGGACTCTTGTCGAGAACTTGAAGAAGGGCATCGTGCATTGGCAGCACATAAGAAAGAAACCGCCTGGAGACTGAAAAGGGTGGAATTGCAATTGGAATCAGAGAAAGCATGCCGGAGGAGGGAGAAAATGGAAGAAATAGAAGCAAAGATAAGAGCTCTTAGAGAAGAGCAGAAGACCGCTCTAGATTGCATTGAAGCTGAGTATAGGGAACAATTAGCAGGATTGAGGAGGGAAGCAGAAGCGAAAGAACAGAAACTGGCCGACCAGTGGGCTGCAAAGCATTTGCGTCTGACAAAGTTTCTCGAGCAGATGGGGGGTAGATCAATAGTCGAGCCTCATGGCCGTTAAAGTAGCCTAGTTCTCATCGGCTACGCCTTTTTGAAATATAGAATAACTTGGTATGTAGTCAATCTCTTGTTCAGTCTAAGACTCCAGAACGCATCTATCTACATATTAACGATGCATTTGCATGGACTGTTTAGGCTTACTTCTGAGCTAAACTGCTGCTAGTGATCACATGTCACCACTCACACGAACAGGTACAAGACATTAATTCGCTTGAAAGAAGCTTCCTGCAATTGCAATGTTGTGATGATTGAGCTCAGTATTGCAGAGATGGTTGAGTTTACATTAGAAATTGACAGTATTGATGTTAGAGTTGCATTCTCCCTTTCTGCAAAATTCTATGGAGTTCTGCTCACAAGTTTTGGCAAGCAATTGATTCTCACTTGGGGGCATTGCTTCCTGTTTCAAAATATTATTATATTTTATGGGCTTGCCTGAGTTAATTTCAGTATTGCATGATTCCTAAGCCGGAGAAATATAAATTGTTTCTGTTTTACAGGTTCCAACTTTTTGCAAGGGATAAAAAAAAAAAAAAAAAAAAAAAAAAAAAAAAAAAAAAA
>CAIGRL010002521.1:0-18073 GCA_903798325.1 Fraxinus xanthoxyloides | reverse complement strand
GACGAAAGAGAAGAAGGAAAAAATTCAATCGTTTAGGAATTGGAAAAAAAAAAAAGCATCTAGGCGCGAAGCGAGCCTTTTTGTCAGAGCTTCAACCGCCTATACGAGCTTTTTAGAAATATAGACGAGTGACTAACACTACTATAACTAAATAGTATATTCACCCTAGATACATGCCTAGCGTGCAAACCAAGCACCTTCAGTAATTGACTGCAAAATTATGTATTGGCATTCACTTCCTGGCCCCCTCCCTCATTTTTATAGATGATAAGTGTGTATTGACACTATTGTGATCAACAAAATCAATTCATTAGCAATTCTCAATTGCTACGTGTTTGTTCATACATGTAGGGGCTGGTTGTCGAAGCTGCTTGGACACGGAGGTCTCGTAGTGAAGCTGCTAAGAGGCCTAACCGAAAATCATGGAAACAAAGGACAGATATGTATATGAGACCATTTCTATTGAACATTTTCTTTTCCAAAAGATTTATCCATGCAAAAGTCATGCATCGAGCAACCAGCAAAGTTATATCGGTGGCTACAACAAATTCTAGGGATCTCAGAAACACATTACCATCCCTCACAGACAACAATGCGTGTCGTGTGATAGGAAAGCTGATTGCTGAGCGGTCAAAGGAAGCTGACGTGTTTGCAATGTCATATGAGCCCAACAAGAATGAACGGATCGAGGGTAGACTTGCTATCATTCTTGATACCATCCAGGAGAACGACATCATATTTGTTTGACTTTTTACACTTGAAGAATCCTGGGATTTGAGCTGCTATTCCATATATTTCTAGGCTAGCTTAATGTAATGTAAATTTTGTCAATTTAATGAGGCTATGGACAGGTGGGGATTGTATTTTCTAGCTAGTTCATCTTTGTTCTACAGAGTTGTTACTCTCTAACAATTCCCCTTCATCTCCTTGTTTGTTTGAGATTGTCGAAAAAGATGGTATAAAATGTAGCCATGATCAAAGACATTTAGCTTGTAGGATCAAGATTAGGTGTTCTGGAGTCGATCTTTAGGATCAAGACCATGCATGTCTTCTTGTGTTCTGATCTTTGACTAACCAAAACAGATTTAAGCTATGTGATAGAAAAGGAAGGTATGGCCAAAGACATAATTAATTAGGATCAATGTTGGGCTCGGGGGGGTTGTAATTTGGTAAGCATAATATCAGTATTCAAAGTACTACTCTTACGTATTTCATGCTAGTGCTGCATCCAGCCTTGTATGATGAGTTTATTACATGAACGACGGGAAAATTGCATCAAATTTTACAGGGCATATTGGAAAAATATGAGATTTTTTTTTTCCAACTTAATGATTTGTTATTGTTCCTATACCAAAGATTCTATTGTTTATTCCAATTACTGAGGCTCCTGCAAGAATTTTTCGATGGCCATCACCCAAACCATCGACGAGAAAACTCGCGTCAACTAGCTACACTGTTTCTTCCTACAGCCAAATGCCGGTCTGAGCCAATTCAAGAAAATGTTCAATCCATCAACAAAACTGATTTTTGTTCCTTCTGCTCCTTTCATAGGCTAACTGTTTTTGAAATGGTTTCCAAGCATTGGGTGTAATGAATTTTAAGATTCCTATCGCATAAGATCAGGTCCAGCCCAAAGGGTTTGCTAGTCGTGTGATCAGACAGCATCCCATAATGTTTAACAAAAATATTCCTCGTCTTCAACCCAATGTGAAGAAAAATTGGGCCAATTTTTAACTTTTTGTTCATTTCAGAAAATTAATCCATTAGGCACCTACTATTTTATTTTCTTAATTATTAACAGATGGGCACTTTTTCACATTTCGCAATCAAAAGCCCTGCAAAAAATCATGGGAAAAAGGAATGCACAGATCCAAACTAAAGAGTCACATGAGAAAGGGAAATTTACTGTAGAAGTACTTAAATCTCATTAGGAGAAGTCGCTCATATAATAACAATACTGAGGCAACATCCTCTAACAATATAATTTTCTGGTTCACAAAATAATCAAAGCAAAAATAATATGTGAATTTTCTATGTGAACTACAAATTGATAAAGTAAATGAACGTCCTGATATTCTGATCAAAATATTAAACCATTAACCATCTGCACAAGAAAAATTATAGAATGTGAGCAAACGTCCTTACTATACGACGTTGATATATAATTGGCAGTAATTCCAGTACAAATGCAAGTGTTTGGACTAAGCCATTACCTAGACACAAATCTGGTGTGATATTTTGGATAAGGCTTGAACCTTTAAGCATCAACCTATGAGAAACCATGAAGGAAATTTGTATTAGATTCTGACTTGACAAACATGGAAGCCTGAAAAGGCTGAGACTGGGGATAGTAGCATTTCCACGAAGGTGTCTTTTTATTGTAATCAAACTATTTCTTCCTATCCTCAAATTGATGAATCAATACGGAGTTGAAAACAAAAGATTTAGAAGATCAATTTACGAGCATAACCTAAATGAATAAAATAATCTGACTAATAAAACAATTGATTTCTTGCTACACTACAAAATAAATTCTGCCATTTAGGCAGTACGCGCATTGATACTTGCACCATTTCCCAATTTCGTATTCCCTATTACATTCCCTTGAAGTAATGTTACGAAGCTTTACCTTGTTAGTTGATGGGGTAAAAACAGCTTTGACTGCCTCGAAAACTTCTTCAATGGGTTGTGCAGCATCAATCTAAAATCAAAAGCAATATCAATTTCCATCTCAAACCTTTTTAGGCCTAAAAGAATCCCCACATAGGGTGAGAATTGAAAGGAAGAATCTCGATGAGAAATAATCTTATTACCTTTCGAACCTTCCCTTTGGAGTCGTAATATTCAATCACGGGAAGACTGGATTCCATGTAAACCTTAAATCGCTTCCTTATTGTCTCAATGTTATCATCTTCTCTACCCTTCAAGATACAAAAAGAAAGGAAAACAAAGAAGGCAGAGTAAATAAAAATGCAAAGAAAAGATATCACATGAAAACTGCAGATAAATGGAAAGTCAGCAGAAATTTTAGATTAAGAGAGAAAAGAAAGACATTAACCTGGTTCCTGTTCAACAGGCGTTTCTCCATTTCTTCTTCTGAACAATCAAAGAAAAGCACAAATTCTGGCTCAATTCCAGTCTGCAAAAATTAAGATAGTCAATAAACCCTGAAATTGGTGCACAATACATATGATATATTAAATGCCTTTCTCTAGAATCCACAATGCATTTAGGAATCTGTAAGCCTTTAAAAATATTAGAAAAAAAAACCATATTTTCATTAAATGCATATAATATGTAAAAACAAGCAAAAAGAAGATATAAAATTATGATTTTAACAAAAACTGAGGGTGGAAGAAGAGGATAAATAGAAAGACTTACAACAGACTCAAAGTTAGCACGGTTCTCCTCATTACGAGGGAAGCCATCTATAAGAAATTTGTCGTTGCCATTTTCCTGCATTGCTCGTTGGAGTAGCTTAATTGTCACCTCTGATGGTACAATTTTTCCCTCCTTAATCATGTTCTGAATCATTGTCCTATATATCACAGGTCAATTATGAATAAGATTAATAAAATATTTGAAAAGGAGAATCTTGACATGTTCCATGAAGCCTTGACGTTTGAAAAATAATACATTCATACTAGTTTTCTATAGTGATTTTACTTGAATTCAAAATCAATACGCAGATGACCATGGATTTATTACATTTCACATCTCGAAAAATAAACCTCAATTGACTAAGACAATTACTTGATCCACAATACAAGAGAACAAGATAACCAAGAACTTATTTGTACAAAGAATATAAAGAGAATCGATCAGGGATTTAGAAAAAATTAGTTGTTATGTATTTCTTTTCGAAGAGCTAAAGCATGTTAATAGAAAAGAATTTTAGTACAGCGAGGATGTACCCATTTTCAGAACCAGATTTTATTTCTGCACGGAGAAGATCACCAGCACTGAGATGGGTGTATCCAAAGTGTTCTACAATATTTGCACACTGAGTTCCCTTACCACTGCCAGGGCCACCTGCTCCAGTTTATTGGTTAAAAATTAAAGTTATCAGAGGTGTTTGATTAATCTAAATAAAATATGAAGGAAACAGCATGTAGGACACCGACTTAGGAAAATACAACACAGTAATTTTCACATCCAATACTGCTTTATTATTATCATCATTATTATTACCCGTTACCAGTATCCACAAGACAAAAAAGAATATCAATAACTTGATCGACATCCTGGAAGGCAGACACATGAAAGATGGTGATATATATTCAGATACCACAATTTGAAAATGGAGCACTCACCTAGGACAAAAACAACTGTAACTTTCTTGTTAGTTGGTACGCTTCCATTTGCTTCCTGCAGTATTACTGCATCAAATTAATACTCTAAAAGAAAATAAGTTCTCGAAATCTGCACAAGCATATCCTTCGTGCACATTTATACAAGTCATTGCTTATCTTAGATAAACCTAGATGGTGAAATAAGTATCCAAATTGTAGGGAAGACCAACTCATAGTGCTAAATTAGTGACTAAACAACCATTAAGTTATATGCAAGTCTACAACATTGTAATTCATAACCATGAGATCTTCTGGGTTTTAAAGAAAGTACATGCTTCATTTTACTTGAGTCAATCTATTGCTAGTCTAGCTAATTCGAACTGTATTATCAAATTTCAAGATATTTCATAATTTTGAAAACTGCTAGGCCTAGGCCTATAGAAGTTGTCCGGAGTCTTACCAGAAGTCCTTGGGAACAAAATCAAGTCCCAAAAGAGTCAGGAGTAAGAAACCTTAAATTATTATTATACCATATCCTCTTAAGAAAAATGTTTTAGCGCCCAACCTATATGCCAGTGCATTATTTCTTACTGTAATTTGAGCTCTAAATTGTAGATTTTAGACATGGCCACATGGGTATCCTTCAACACCCATCTTGTATCTTATTCGAGAAACAGGATAGAAGCATAACCATCCAAAATTACCTTATTTCTTTGACTGCTCTTATAATGTGTCACAAACTCTAAGAAGCAAGGATATGTGTCAACTTATTGCGTACCTATGTCCGATATGTATCCAAGTCTTAGACACACTCTAATACGTATATGATACGTGTTTTTAATTATTTTATATTTTTTACATTTTTTAAATTTTTGATACGTATTGGATACAAATCTGTGTATCCTAATTCTTTTTTAAATTTTTTATTTGTGTATCCTTGTATCGTATTGAATCCATGCTTCTTAGCACAAACTTAGAAGAACACCTCTATGCATTTATGTTATTTTGTAACATTAATTACAATCAAATCCAAATATCAACTAACCAACTAGTCTAGCTTTTATCAAACTCGAGAAGTCAATTTTTTTAGCTTGGCCAAATCCAAAATTCAATTAACTGGAAATGTATAATTAATGATGTTCTGATGTATATTTTCCCTTGATGACCAGAGATATTCACACCACCTTATCTAGAAAAATAACTTCAAGGCTATAAACTTAAAAAGTCAATGACATCTCTCTTTCTTTCCTAAGAAAAAAATAAGAGAAATAGAAGGAATATCGACTTTAGAACCATAAACAGCTTTTAAAAGACCACATTACTTATTTCTAAAAATTTAGGTATATAATGCTTGACCAGAAATTTAGAGAGGTATTACTGTGCTTAAGCATATTAACAGGCTGAAATCTGTAAAAACACCAAAAATAATGGTGAAATAAGATTAAAAAAAATACCTTGTTTGCAGCATCAACGACAGTTCCCATGAGTACGTATTAAGTTGTGTTCTAACTTTATCTGCACACAGCCCATGAATACTAAGGCAGTTAGACTAACATTTTCATTTCGTTCTCAATTTTTGCTGCACAAATTTTTGAAATGAACTGCACTAACATCTGAAATTTAAGTAATATAAATCTTCCATAAATGCATAAAACTGACCAGCCGAGGAAAAATTAAAAAAGAAAAAGAAATGCTGCTAAATGATCTTTTGCAATAGAGGCCTAGCACATGTCAATTCTCATATTCGTTGGGCTTCAAAGATCAGTGGGCATATGCTTAAAATTCTTTAAAGACAACCTCTAATATAGATATCCATCACTTCCTAAAATCCTACAACCACTAATCATATATTAACTCCATGAATCATCTTATCTTGCAACACACCCATTTCAGGACCATAACTGGCAAACATGACAAATCTAATGTGAAATGCAAGTGCAATCAACAAAATAAATATTTTATAAAACACTAACAATAGAATAATATAACATTTATCACTGAGATTTTGAAAAATGAAAACAAACTTTGGACCACATATAGCACATAGTTCAAAGCTTAAGATCATGCAGCAGATAAAGTAGAACTATTAGCTTAAGAAGCTTGGAGTAGGACACGGACAAAGACGGGAACGTGACTCTTTACTAATAGTAGGCCTGTAAGATGCTTGGACAGGTTGGATGTATTTTTGAATCAAGTTACTTAATAAGATTAAAAAAGAATTCATGTAATTCAAAATGTAACTTTAGAAGTGGCCGAACATTAATAGAAGTCATGAGCATTATGAACCCTTGGGTGGTATTCTCTTTACTATTCTTTTTCTTCTAGCCATTTAAACCATTTTTTCCGATATTTGTCTTGCTTTCACCCAAAACTTTGTAATGCAGAAGTTAGAACCATTTGTGGTTCTAAAATTGCACGTTAGTCTCAAAGTGTCCTTCGGTTATTCAAACCTAATGCACAGAAACTTCTAAAACGCAAGTATTTCATTTTGATAACTCTGGAGAAACGTTTCGAGAACTCGCAAAATTTCCCATTTTTTAATGAATTTTGGGAACTCTATGGAAACTCTAGGAAAACTTTTAGGAAACTTTTCATGTATAATTCAGAACCACTACCGGGGGGGGCGGGGGGGACCTTAACTACAGGCTCTAATAAAAGTTAACTTAACTATGAGCTTTAAGTATTATAGTGAAAGAATTAAAATGCTAAATTTTAATATAAACCTAGATTTTCTAACTCTAGTGTTAGCCGTCCTTGGTAAACTTATCAATTCTATAGAGAAGTTTTGTGCCACTTTCCAGTTGATTTCATTTAGGAATTTATTTAAGATGACAATGATTATTATATGTTAAAAATTTGTAGTTAGATTATGCTGATTGTGGTAACATGTATGTTTAATTTATATTAAATAGGTTTCGGAAATAAATATTGAAATTATAAAATAAATAAATAATCTTAATAATAATATTTGTGCAATATTATATGTATCCTACTTTTTCCGGAAATAATGTTTCCTCGTGCCATGTTGTGCCATGTCCTGTGTCGTTCTTCATTTTAGTTTTCGCGCAACCCACAACTCCCAACATGTCCTGGTGTATCCTTAACGTGTCCCGAGCACGTCTATAAGGTATACCCCAAGTGTGGTAACTATTAGCATCAAGAAATAATATCGACATTGTTATTAGATCAAAGTGCAATATAATTTTTAGATCATCTTCGAGAGACTCTTTATTTTTAAAAAAGCATCTTGATCATAATAGAAAGCATTTTTAAATTTAAAGAGTAAAGTTTGTATATACTATTCTTTTTTAAAAAAAAAAATTTTAAATTAATATGGTTTTTTAGCCGTCAATAGCTAAAATATTCAATATAATATAATAATTTGAGCAGTGGAACATTGAAACTTGCAATTTCAAAGAGAGAGTGAGTTTGACTCTCCAAATCTCTCTCTTTTAAAAATTAAACTAAAAAGTCTCTTGGAGTCTAATTTTAAAGTTTAACTCTTTAAAATAAAGAGTATCTCACTTTCAAAAACTATCTAAGAGCATCTCCAAGAGAGTGGATTTGGCTCTCCAAGTTAAGAGAGTCAAACTCATTCTCTATTCTTAATATACAATGATTGCAATTAATAAGTCACAACTTTCACTTCTTAAATTATTCGAAGCATGTTTAAATTAATTGGCCATTGACCTATAAAATATTATATTAAATAAAATATAAGAAGAAATCAATAAATATTTCTCGAGAAAATTAAAATGAAATGCCAAAATGGATAGAATTTTCGGAGTGAATAAAATTATTCTCTGAATTTATAGATATTTTCTGTAATGCAATGCTATTTATAGATAAAGACGCTTTTAGCAAATATGCTTAAACTTGAGGGAAATTTTTAATCTTTACATAATTTTTGGTTTAAAAGTCTACAGATATATTTTTAAAAGTGACCAAAACAAATAGAACTTTAAAGAAACAGAAATGTTAAAGATCAGTCACATTACTGTAGAAATACGTAATTAAAATTGAATGGACAGTCGAATCTTTCAGAAAAGGCAGGCTTAAAAGTCAGAATCAACCAGATATGACACTTTTTTTCAAAATAAAAATTCAAATGATAACTCAATCTCTAAGAGAAGCAGTAACGCACGTCAGCTAGTATTTTGAATTGCTCACTAAATAATAAATCTTTTAGCAAACAAAATCATAGAATTGAATCACTGAATGAAAAGATTCAAAATGGCTAACATAATATAGCATACAGCATTTTCAACAAATCTGGTCACATGATAAACAGACAAGCAAATTTTCCCTGATGTGCTAATATTCATATCGGATCACAACAGTAGACATCCAATACCAAAATCTTCGAAGTAATGATCAAAAGATCCGATCTCTCAACGATTTTGCTGTGAATTCAGCAAATCAGCATTTTCCAGAAAACTAAAGCGATGTACAGTTAATAAAGTTGTCATAAGCTCTGATCTAACGATTATATTAATTAGTAAGACTAAAATCTATCAGATCACAACAGAAAATTCTTAAACACGACAGAAATAATGTAAAAAAAAAAAATAGCAAACGAGCATTTCGATACGAAGACAAAAAAAAAATCACAAAATTATCCTTTTCGACGTGATCTTACATTCTAATTAGTAATCAAACAAACGAATCATTCTCAACTCAAATGACAAAATATGAATCACGAAATTAAATCTTGACAGATATAATCAAAATTAGCAGAAACAAGATCTAGATCGCACCTTATTGGATGAGTAATTGGAAAAGGGAGGGAAATTGTTGAGATCTACGAATGGCACAAATGGAGCGAAGAGCCTATATTTATTTATACAGCAAAGACGGGGGAGTGTTTAAATGGGAACTGACGGACTAATTTTGTAATTCTGTGCAATTTTTTGGTTTCATTTTTTGTGACTCCACACGTTTTTCTATCTATAAAACGTGATTTATTGTCGGTAGGACTAGAAATGCGGAAGGTTAGCAGCGACTTTGCGTGATTTTAACGGATATTAGAATTTAGAATTAAGATCAGAATCATTTAAAGCCATTTATTAAGTATTAAAATTAAGCCCTTGCCCCGGTTAATAGATTTTGAAATAGTAGTTTTTCATAGAAAATGAGTCATTGAAACGTAGGAAAAAATTTTATATTTACGTGCAGAATATTTTATTGTGTAAACGTGAATTAAAAATGATTTTTGCGAAAAAAAAAAAAAGAGTTTTGGGAAAATAGAGATCAAATAAGGACTACTTAAGTTATTTTAAACCGGCTATTTTCAAAGAGTAATGATACTCATCTACGTAGGTGTTAAGCATCAGTCCACAGACAACGCATGACATTAAACGATTAGTAATGTTATTTGGCCCGAATAATATTACTTGTAGTCGTAATAACGTAATCGTCCTACGTAACATACATTGATAGTTAGTGATTTGATACGTTAATGTAGTAGTTTTTCATTGCATAACGCATCAAATCACTAACTACCACACATGTCACATAAGATGACTATGATAGTAGATTACGATTTAAATAAAATGTAAAATTAAATAATTTATTTAATTATAACATTTAATGCTATATATATATTACAATTTCGGTGGAACTATACAAGATTACAGTTAAATGTAATGTCAAATCACTCATCTAATTGAACTTATCAAATGTGATTATCTAGACAATGTCTAGCACTATTCATCTTTAAAAAGTTGAGATTGAGTTAGATGGAGCATTGCTTTTAAATTTTAAATACGAGAAATAAGGGTAAGATTTCTCAACTTCTTATAGAGTCTGATTATGAGCATTCGACCTTTGATAATGAGGGTTGAGTTTACTATCGATTTTAAATATGTAAATACGAGACATCTCGTGATTGTTTTAATAAAATGTGAAGTATTAAGCAGTTTGATGATTTTACCTCTGTCATTGATAGATTCATTATGTTGTGTTTCAAATTCACAAATTCAAATTTGGTTGGGGATTCATATTCACGGATTTTGAAAAATTGAGGATCCAGAATCTCACTTTACAAGCTTGAAAACTTACAACCAAATCACGAGAAAGTTTAGGGAGCCGAACCTTAATTTTCCCTTTTATGTAACGGAAACATTGAAAAATAAATGAAAATATATTTATGTCAAAGTCACATGCTTTCAAAAGCGTTACACTTCTAAGTTCTAAGGGCATATTCAGTTTGTACTGCTAAAGATTTTTAAAATTTTTTTTAAAGTGAATAAGTTTAGTAAAATTTAATAAATTCTAATATTACATAAAATCAATAAAAGTCCCTCGTGAAATTCTGTAGACCGTCATTTACAGATATAATATTATAAAATTCATTTGTCTTTTACACACTTCCATTTGTATATCATCAAAAAAAAATTGTAGAAGGTGTCCCTAATCTTTTTAAAAAGTATAAAGGAGTTCTGAACCTTTATTTTTAAAAGTATAGTTTCTGAAATTTAGAAAAATAAGCAGTTAAAGGAACTTTGGATGGAATCCTTTGATGGTTGGAGCTCTAATTCTATGAAATCTATAATAAATTAAATATCACGTCAAGTGATAATCAATTTTTAACGATTATAACCCAACTACAATTTAATTATTTTAATAATATCTTACTTTTTATATTTCAATAGGTATTTAATTTAAAAACTATAATAAATATTCTAAAATATTTGTTCATGCATGTATTCCCTTTTATTAATTCTCAATTAATTAACATTCATATTCATTTAATAAATAATAATTGAAATTTTACATTCACATTTACATTCATGTCCTTGTTGTTAACAGTGTTGTTAATCTCAATTAATTAATATTAATTAACATTCACTTTAATTCGTGTATCGTATTTACCATTTATCTTTGTTTATGTATTTAATTATAATTCTAATATTCACATTCAAGTATGCATTTGTTACCATTTTATGTGCATGTATAATAATTAATATTTATTTTTAGAGGTTTGTGTTTATTTCATATTTAGATCAAAAGAATAAATGAGTGGTCATATATTAATTTCACAGCATTTATAAAACATTTTAGAATAACGTGTAACGCATATTCATATTTCAACCTAAACCAGTAAAGCAAGCATTAAAAAATTGATGGCAATGGAAATGACAACGGTCATCTATCCTTTATTGCATTACGTATTATTTGGAAAGAATTTATGGGCTGTCTAAATTATAAATAGAGATAAGTAAGTGATAAAATATTAAATCATATTTGTGAACCTATTAAAATGTATAGTTGAAACAGTATTCAGTATTTTAAAAAGTGTAAAGTGTGGTTAGGCGAGGAGTCAAGTTTCAAGCTTCACAACTCTAGCGTAAAAGAATTACTTATTTTTATTACTATTTGAAATACTTAATCATTCAAAAAATTATTTAATAATTAAAATTATTCATACCAAACATCTAAAACTATAAAATATTATATTTATTTAATAATTTATACAATTAGTCAATTATACAATTTTCAAGTTTTTGAAATGCAAAATTTTTATTATTTCTCTTAGTTTTAATTTTCAATTAAATAAGGTTTACTTAATAATTTGATAGGAATTATATACATACTTTCGAAATTTTTAACAAAACAATAAGTCTCAAAATCATAATATATAATATAGATGTATCGTAGATTAAATATTGTCTAAATCTTTATATGATAAAGCCATTTAAAAATCAGAAACTAAAGTAAAATTAAAGCCTTTTAAAAGTAAAAAAAAAAAAAAGTTAATAAACTAAAATAAAAAAAAAAAATGGATTTTCAAATGATATTGATGTGATGAAAAAAAAAAGAAAAAATTATTGATGTGATGGAAAATATTTTTTTATTGAAAAATGTGTGGTTAACAATAAGTTTTGAATGAATGTATTTTGCAAGAATATGGGTCAAACAGATGCTTAATAAAAGATAATCATAATGTAATACACCACAATTTTTAGAATCTTTTTGATTCTCATTAATTAGAAAAAAGAAAATGAATTTTGAATAGTACTTTTAGAAAATGTGTGATTAAAAAGTAAAAAATAAATAAATTGATATACGTTCAAAATATTTTATTACGTGAATATAAGATTGAAAATGATCAAAAAGAAAATTATAAAATAAATTAATAGAGTCTAAACGGATACATAATAAGTGTATCAAATTTTTATTATTCAAAATGTGCTTAACTTTTATTCATTGCGACACATATTTATCAAAGATATATTTTGATGAAGATGAAGTTATAAAGTGGTGTCGGCAATATAGTTAACACTTAAATCAAATTATTCTAATACTAAATTAAACCGTTTATTGCAGTCCCGCTTTCACGTATGCACAACTGCTTGCTAGCTGTTTGATGTACTGCCAGAACGAAAATTCTCAGAGGGAAATTGCCATGGATGAACCTTGTTCGGTAGATAGTCCTAGTAGAGTCTTGAGTTTCTCCAAGAATCGGAGGGCAAATGTATCATTTCCCGATCCCGATGACGAGTATTTGTCTTCATCGGGCTTTGGAGTTTCCGGGGAGCATGGCCCGAAGCCCTCCGAACTTTACGGATTTGTTGGATCCATCATTACTGTTGTTTCCACAGGTCCGTTGCATACAGAATGATCCGATTATTTGTGTGGACTGTAATGTAACTGCATCGTACTGTTCTCGAATTTTCCACTTTTATATGCATCATGCATTCTAGGAATTATAACCCTGTCTAAAAGGGGCTAAATCCGTATTTACTATCAAAAATAAAAATTGAAGTTAAGAAATGATCAGGTTATTGGACTCTGTCGGTGATGACTGGTAATTTATTGGCTATTTCTTCTGGTCGAACTTTTTACTGAGATTAACAGGGGATCAATTTTGCTGTTTATGTCTTGATTGCATAATATAAATAGAACAAGTTGCATGAGCCTAAGAATCAAGAACATTACACGCAATTGAAAATTCGTCCCTGGTTGTGCTTGATTGAGTGGTTAATTTAAATTGGAAAATAGGATACAAATCAGCATGTGCACGAGAATGTGCTTCCATGTGAAGTGAGCTATTTTTTGGTGCTTTTATTCTTGGTCGAATGGGTTAAAGGATTTGAACGTTACTTTTGGTTTATTGCTTTGGATGTAAGATGCAGAAAAATTTAATGGCATCTAATACCTTCTCATTACTCCGAGCAGTCATTTTCATTATATGGGCATATGTTCCTGACTGTTGGTTGCATTCTATTGGGATCTATTACTATCCAAGAAGGTTAGCGAAATGGAATATATGCTTTCTTTTGATTCTTAGAGCTTCATTAAATTCCTAATGTGTATATCCTTCTCCAATTGATGTCATTATTTTGTCCCGGAAATCCTCCAATATGCGAATACAACTGCAGATTATTCGAAGTAGTGAACTTTGATGATTATTCGAGTGGATTTGTTTGCTAGTTTTTGCTGACTTTCAACTCAAAGGAGCTGTATGTGTTTTTTCTTCGTGATGAATTGTATTTGGAAAGCATGGCCAAATGTTAAGAACTGAATATTCATCTTTTGTATGTTTTTAATAGACGAAGTGCATAGAGAGATATATCTATGAATCGTTCCAGACCATCCTCTAACTAGATAGATATGTCCTTATAAGCAACCATTTGAATCAGGTTATAAAAAGAAAATTTCAGAAACCTTCCTCTTAGCATATAGCTCTCATTTTGTCCTTTAGAGAGATATATCTATGAATCGTTCCAGACCATCCTCTATCTAGATAGATATGTCCTTATAAGCAACCATTTGAATCAGGTTATAAAAAGAAATTTCAGAAACCTTCCCTAAGGTTTATGACAATTACAGAGACATTCATCTCTTTTCAAAAATTTCAGAAACCTTCCTCTTAGCATATAGTTCCCATTTTGTCCTTCTCTCATATATTATACTTAGATATATGATATATTTGCTTTCTTATTTTTTTTATTTTAATTTGGAAAAAAATTAAATGTTTTAATTTTAGAAGTTTATTATATTTTTTTTATCTTCTTGTATTATGTTATTTTAATCTTAAATATTTGGTATATCTGGTGTGCCTTTCTAGAAATGGTTTTACATCTGCGGTGGGTTATTCCTGGTTTTCAATTCGAGGCTGGACAAGAACCACCGTGCAATAATTCTTTTTCTCTCTTCTTGTCAAGTTATTATGTTATCGAACTCGATTCTTGTCTGCTCTGCAGATGAATTCATCAGAGAAGAACTCAGTGGCATTCCCTCGACTGATGATGATGAGCAGCCCATTGAGCCCATATCTGACATTGGCATAGACCATATTAATGGCATCATGTTTGACAATCTGAACATGAATCTCGCGTAAGGTATAGTTCATTTTAGTGACAATTGTCTTTTGTATGGAGAGGAAACATTTCCAATATTTGCATGTCCAGTTATTACTTGAAAACCTACGTTAGTGTGAAGAAATTTTGTTTCGGTCCTTGGGACTTTCATAATTGACGTGCTGTGGGTCTGCTTACGCAGGAATATGGTTGATGATAATGGAAATTGAAATTGGATATTCATATTCTGTTCAGTTCCAGATTCCAAGCAAACCTATGAGATAGATCTGTAGGTTGGTGCTGTAAAAATCAGATAAGCTTATTCTCCTTAAATTTAATGGATAGCTTTGTTTCGAGTTTGAACAAAGCTTTTAGGAGGGTGCCTCCAATTTTCGTCCACCTTGCCTATCTGCCTTCTATGTCGCGTTATGCTGCAATTGTAAAAAAGATTGTTTTCTTGAAATAAATAAGACGCTTTATTCAATTTTCAACTACAGTTGTTTTTTGCAGTTTTTTGGACTTAATTTTTGTGTTATTCTTGGACTTTTTGAGAAAAGAAAGACTTTGTAAGAAAACAAGTTCAAGCATGCTTGGTTTTAAAAAAAATTAAAAAAAAATTCAGAAATAACCGTTTGTTTAGCCAAACATAATCTAGCAAATGGTACGAGTTATCTCCAGCAGAACCGTAGGATCCGGACATGAACTAAAATTATTATTATTATTATTTCTTTTTCCATTTTTTTCTCTGTTTAACATACACTTCAATGTTATAATTTGTTCGTATAAATCAAACAACAAGCCAACTTCAAATTTAAGCAAAAGAAATTACAGATTTTGCAATGGAGGAAAAACCGAAGAACAGAAAAAGGAAAAATACAAACAAAAAGAATAATTGTATCAGGCTGAAACTTTGAAGAGCCAGAAACAGATACAAGTAAATCATCGCAACAAGCCAAATATTGTAATGAACATATATGCTGTCAATGGACAATCGAAGTGAAAAATCATCCCCGTCATAACGAGAACTATATTATCATACAAAAGATACCTAATTCTCTATCGTACACCAACTTTATCGAACCCATGATACAGAGTCGATTTCATCCCTGGCTTTCTTGTAGAGCTCAAGCCTTTTAGCGCATTGCAGCCTCCTCTCCATCAAGGCTGGATCTTCGTCCAACAAGTCAGCGAATTGCTTACCCTGAAAGAGTCAAAACCATTTATCTCAATTGATTTAAAGAGAATGACACATCTAATCCTAGTAATGACCTAAAAGAACAGACAACGGTAAACACAAAGTATCTAAAAATAAGTCTGCCACTAAAGGAATGAGTCAAAGGTGCAAACAGCAAAAGTTTCAAATTGAATCCTTGAAATATACACATGCTAAATAAAACTAGCCAAAATCGTGTTTATGAGACTTGTACCACCTATCTAAAAGCTTAAATTATTAGCGAATGAACAAACTTATATTGTTAAAATTGTGTCTTTAACACGTCCCCCTCACAGGCAGACAAGATACGAGCACAATTTTCATAATTTGATGGTGGCAAGACTCGAACTCAAAACCCGAGTCTGTTCTGATATTATATCGAACCATCTCATCTAATAACTTTAGAAATTAGAGAGCAAAATCTATTTATGCCTTCAACAAAATCTATAGAACTGTATTTGTAAAAGAATTCCTATATGAATCTTCACTTCCACTATAGTGCAGTAATGGGCCAAAAATAAAAATAAAAACTCGTGTTTAACATCTACCAACATAAAAATGACAACAGAATCAGTACCTCTTTCTTCCCAATTTGTGTGTAAAAGTAATTGAGTAAACACTGTTTGGCCTCCTTCACTTGACAGTAAACCACTGCCTTGGGAATAGAGTTTCTCAGTGTCTCAGAAACCATATTTATATAAGATGACACATTTGACGCTATCCTCCTGAAGTGTCCCTCTGAGATGTGATCGATGGTATTGGCAGCCGCTGGATTTCCTGGGTTCCCCACTTTCTCAACTTCCTGGGGAAGTTTCCGGAAGAAATCAACAGTCAAATATGAAGATTCCATGTCAACCAATCTAATGACAGTTTTCTTGCTTTCCTCACGAAACCTTTCCAAGGCTTCATTGGCTGCTCCAGCTATAGTTGATTGCAGTGTTGGAAAACGTTTTAATTCCTGTTTCGCCACAGCAATTCAGAAAGTAAATACGGTATTTAAACAAAGAACAGAACAGTAACACAATTATTAACAACATACAACTCACCTGACACTCCCCAATTGACTTCCTCACAAGTTCCTTCAAGACAAAGTGAACCTGAACAAGGTTTAACAGATCAGTTGTGCCATAGCCAGAGCACGTGATTTGAAAAGAAGTTATCCTCCCAGTGAAGTATATCAAACTACTTACAGCATCAACAGAAGCTTCAGCAGGCCCCCTAAAATAATTTAACGATCCCTCGATAAGCCGTCGGTAACCTTGCTCAGGAGCAATTAAGTGTGGTTGATAACCATCAGCTTCTGAAACAATTTTTCTCACATTTTGCAAAGAAAGATGCCGATCAAATGGGAGTTTTCTCAAAGCAGCTGGCAGCTGATTGTCAAAAACTCCATAAATTCGATCACCACCTGGTCGGCTGAAACAAAATAATCATATGAAGACCTACTATATAAGAAGTAGCAAGAAAGCAACAAACATCTAGGCATGATCAAGCAACAATTGGTAAAAATAACACTTTCTTCCAATCTACAACAAATGATGATTTCGTTTCTTAAGTTATTGAACAAGTTTAAAAACTTGAAATTTCCTCCAGACCTTCCAAATTTTAATCCAAACTTCTAGAATTCCAATCAAAATTAAAATAGTAAAAGATAGGACCAGATTCTAATTTAGTTCAATCTTGAAGAATTTGAGCAAATTTAAAATCGAAAAATTCTTCAAGATAGGTGATTCTGCAAACAAAAATGTTCCCCCTGTACCTATCAAAAAATAAATCCCCCCTGTAAAGTGTAAAAGTCTGGAATCCTATTTTGGATTAACTACCCAGGAAGTATAAAATGTCATCAGTAAATTCTTGCCTTAAAGAGGCTTGTCAGGAAGGCACAACTCTACAAAACCACATACTTTAAAAACCGTTCTAAAAATTATTTAATAAGCCCATGTTTGGGCTTGTCAGGAAGAGGCTTGTCAGGAAGGCACAACTCTACAAAACCACATAATTTAAAAACCGTTCTAAAAATTATTTAATAAGCCCATTGTTTTAAAACTCTTTTTGCTACTAGATTATTTTCAACCACACATTTACACAATAAAATATTTTTCCTAATTTTTTTAACCACGCATTCTCCCTATGATACACGGACACGTGTTGGATATGTATACACGGGATTTTTTAAAAGAAGTACAGACACGACACGTCATTGACACGTTGAAATCTTTTAAACATGAGTACCTATTTGCTATTTGCTAATAACTTTGAATTAA